>LQNS02277096.1:93628-106499 GCA_001587735.2 Parhyale hawaiensis | reverse complement strand
AAGGTCGATGAGAGTCGCCCCCCATGCTGGATCCACCGATGTAAACAACCACTGGCAGGGGGTTGTCGTACCCCAGCTTGGGCGTGAAAATGTCTAGGAAGAGACAGTCCTCGTCCCCCTCCACAACATTGCCCTGCAAAAAAAAAAAAAATCCTGTTGACATTTTCATTTAATTTGTGAAAGGTTAGCTAACTACCTAACGCTCGCTTTAAAATCAAATAAGCAGGTGACAGCTAGTTCATTGTAATACGTTAATGAAAGAAAGTAATGCAAACTCATGGTTCATTCAAATCATGAACGCTGAGCAACATATTTGTTTTTTCCTGAATTCGTCAAGGCAGAGCACATTGTTTTCTATAGATGAGAATAGGACAAACATGCATACATTTTACGTAAATTTAGCAAAGCAATGGATAGTGATGCAAGTTTTGAACACATGACGGCAAAGCAGACAACGACGGATCTTTCGGCAGTTTCTCCTACATGAAGAGAGCCACGAACATCGAAGCACAGCGTCGCACAGACTGTAGCGTGCTCCTGCAGCCTTAGCTCGAGGGAATGGACTGCACGACTGCATAACCTGTCAATTTTTAAATTATGTCATTGATAACCGTAAACGCAATTTATAGATAGTGCAAAGTTAACCTAAATCTTTCTTTATAGTTGTAGGATGTAGACTCTATAACCTGTTAGCAGCTATCCTCTAGTTCATGATAGAGCTACAAATAGCCCGGCATGGATTGTGCAGCATCCCGACTATCTGTAGACATCATCCACCCTCGCTAATGCCAGCAGCCATTCTGTAGTTCACTACTGCGCTAGCATGAAACAGCATTACAGTGCCAGGCATAGGTTAAGCCAGCACACGTCCCTGATGCCCCCACTCACAGCTCGGTCGTATCTCCAGCAGGAGGCGGCACCCGTGGCATCGTAGGTGCCGTTCCAGCAGTGGCTGTGGCGGGTCAGGGAACGGGCTGGGAGGAACCGTCTGGACGAGGTCGGAGGGAGAGCGTACGGCACGCCTTTGAACTCTAAATGTTTCCCCACCATGCGCCTGCAAAGAACAAAATCAGCTTCAGCCAGTCAATAACATTTTTCAAGCAAATATGATAAATATGAGAGAGAAATACAAAAACATGTCATTCGTGTCTTTTAAAAGTATTTCCTGGAGACAACGGAAAATGATTCGGAATGCACGTAAAACGTTCCAATTTCGAGTAATAAACCAAGTATATATTGTGAATCCGCACATCCGCGATATAATAGGTATACTAATCTAATTTTACGTCTGTTGGTTTATTTATTCATTCATAATATACAGTAAAGAAGAAATAGCTATAATTTCATACAAAGGGATGCCGAAGAAACAAGCGTATATAGGTACCCTCTGACAAGTCCACAAGCGCTGACGGTGGTGACGTAAGGGAAGTCGTATCTGGGGTCTTCACCATCGCCGTTCTGTCTGTGGACGGCCACTATCACCACCACCAGCACCACCACTAGTATAACTAGCACCAGTAACAACAAGCACAAACCTATGGGAAAAATCTAGTGAATACAAAGAATGAAACCAAATTTGAATGTAATACTGTAGGTACACTAAGAAAAATTCTGATGCACATTTAAGCAAAAACAAAGTGAACAAAAGCTTTGAAGTTTTGTTACACGTGCGAAGCGAGACGCGGTTACATACTAACACGCAGATCGCTTTGTTTTTCAAGGTTTCGTCTCTTCAGGTGCATCAATTTGATCTGTTCTTGATGCATCTTGGTGCATCATCGACTTTATCACAAAACCGAAACAGATAAGTGCATCAATGCGTGCCAAGTGCATCATAAGACCCTGTATGCAACATCGTGATGCACTTGAGTGTTTCGGTTAGGGATAAAAATGCATGCATGTAATTTTCATGCATCTAAGTGCATCAAAATTTCTCTCAGTGCAGAACTTAGCCGAATAGCAATGCGTAGAAAGAGAATGTTATGTAGTGACTTCGCGAAGATACGAAGTTGCACATTGTTACTTTAATACTGCTGAGACCAGATACACTTTTATACTATGTTGCAGTAACGATTAGTAACTTTTTAGCAATACATATATGTTAAGAATGTTATAGAATATTTCTGTAACACTTAGTCGGTCAAATATAATGTTTCAGAGCTGAATAAAGGAATATTTAATATGGTTAAACGTTGTGCCTTTCCAGAACTAATACCGGGTAGCAATCTGCGCTACAGTACCAGACTCACTCTGTCATGGGATAACTATATATATATAATTACAAATGAGTAGTGAGTCAAGAACATCTAGAAAATGAAATCCAGAAGTCTAGTGGCTAGCATCGTAAAATGTACTAGGAAGACAGGAAGAACGAAAGAAAGTAAAAATTGAATATTTTATAACAGATAAAACATCAATAGCAACGACACACCAAAAGGGAAAAATCCCGTGTGATAAAATTCTACTTGAATAGATACGCCTAGACTTCAATGTCTTCTGGTTGCATACATGCAAAAACGGTGATTTTACGAAAATTACTTAAATTTTAGAAATATCACTACCCACAAATTATACAGTAGGCTAAGCTCATACTTTTTATTACAGTCTGGAAGACCAGGTTAGTTTTATGTCTATATTTTTCTGAAAAATTCTGTATTAGATAAGGTATACTGCTAAAAAGTATAGAAAAACGAGGTATGGAATATATTCAGCAGTTACTACTTTCATTTTTCGAAAAATTTTTGTATTAAATACATTAAGATATTGAAAGGTGAAACCGTTAGCGTTACCCCATCTTCTCCGCCAGGGCCAGAGCGGGGCCAGCTTCTGGGACACCCCACGGAAGAAGGGGGGACGAGGGGACGGAGTCCGGTCCAGTGCTGGATCCCTGATGACTGTTATACTTGGGTCAAATAGGTCCAGGTAACATCGTCTCGGCACCAGGTCCTGCAAGACAATCATTATGTCAATTGTAATCTCAGATAAAAGTCTTAGAGGCACACCCTACGCACGGCGTTTTTAGGTGCGTTTATCATTACCATTATTATTATTATTCAGTTGAGCGCTTTCTTCTCAGTCCTTAAGGTTGAAAGATGTACACTAGTCAACTTCTTTAATACTATGTACATGAATAAAACATAACGATGCAATGCATCACTGTATTAAAATTCGATACTACGTTTCGGACTGATGCGTTGGCCATTTTCACGACTGGGTTTCCATGGACAGGTCATGAAACTCAAACGAATCATCAAGTAACAGCAGGACGCCCGAGATGCTGCTAAGAATCCATCAGAAAGCATACTGGTACTACTACCTACAATGCAAAGTATGCGGCCTACATGAGAGTATGAGCTTGATTAGCTTAGGTTAGACTAGGATAGATAACTTGAATATGGCAGGCATGGTTAGAATACGAGTCAGAAAGAGTAGTTAGCTAAACTAATTTATTGGCACACATATACCAGATTTTCAGGCACGCTATACAAAATACTGGCACCAACTATCTATTGTTCAAGAAGACGCCTTATGATGAGGGATGCGTACGAGATATTTTGGCGTTTGTACAAGCCTACTCATAGAGATATTCTACCACCCAAAGGTACATCTTGCGCTGGGGGATACGAACAGTATATTTAAAAAGGATCTAACTTGGATATCCTGACACGATACATCATACGACACAAGTAATCTTGACCGCACACCCCAACTGCGAAATCCACCACATGCACTGATTCGTGTTGCATGTAAATGCCTGCTCGGCTCCAGAGGAGTGCACAGCCGCAATCGACCACAGGTTGTCAGAGCTATGACGTAAGAAAAGGAAGGTTTACGTGACAACTGTCCCCCTCCTCACCACCCACACCAGATATATCGACGCCGCAAACCAAGAATCGCAAGACTTCGGTAACGGAAAAAGAGCTCCGGTAGGAAAAAAGCTCCGCTTTCTCATAAAGCTATATTTGAGAGCTCTATTCATTTATATGAATAAAGAATATTTAAGTAAACTGAATTTTATTGTGCTAGGCTAAATTTGACCCAATATTTGCATGTGCGAACGTGGGTTGCAAGAATTTCTGAAATAGGTAATGTGAGGTTAAGTTAGATTTAGTTAGGTGAGCTTAGGCACGGTGAAGCTGGGCTAGGTAAGGTAAGAAGATCAGGTTAAGTGAGATCTGCTTTGGTGAGATCAGCTTAGGTTAGGTGAGGTTAGTTTATGTTACTAAGTATGCAAGGCAGGGTTAGGCTATACCTATGTATAAGAGCCCAAATTTTACATCTTGAACTTGTTCTAAGTTCACAAACCGGGTTTCTCGGGATATCCCTATCCAAGAAGCTAAGAGCGTAACGGGAGAACTCACGGGATCCTAGCATCAAACAGTGACGTCATTAATCACGTCAACATCGACGAATGCGCCGGCTGAGCATCCTACGAGTATTTTGATCAATTTCGCCTGAAAAATCCTCACCAAGTGTGAATTTCATACCCTGAGCAAATAAATGAATGAAGAGAATACATATATACAAATTGAACAAGAAACAATTACACTAGCCAACAAATATTAATTTCGTCTCTGCTACTTGAGTAAATGTTGGTGTATGTCATTAATTTAGGTGCGCCGAATCCATATCTGTGCAGAGATTTGTCGTAGCACGTAAGGGTCTTTAGATATTTGTACTTAACCTTCTCGTAGGAATAGCATTATACGATACGTCTGAAAATGTTGCCAGCGGGCGTTCTGTAGGAATAGCTTTGATGAAGTATAGGCAACGGCGAGTCAGTACTGGAAAAGGGCCGTGATGGACAGAAAGGTCTTCATATGAGGAATAACAAAATGGAACTGATTAAAATACAGATGAAAAATTTCCAGTAGCAAATTGCTTCTTGACCAGTGTTACCAACAACACATGCAGTGAAGGCTGGTGGAGTTTTTCACAGCACTAGAGGAAAAATTTAGTCAGGTATGGACCCTGATTCATCTTCCTTGAAGTGAAGCCTCATTTACACTTCATATTTAGTTACAGTGCTCTTCACAAAACATATTTATACATATCGGCGTATTTGTTGGACTTAATTCATACAATCTCCCGCTCCTGCCTGGCCAGTACTTGAGTTGCACCCCACACAAAACTCAGTAAGACGATTGTCGTCAAGCACAGAAAGTTTGAGCAATAAATATTTATATGGTTTCTTTCGCGTCAAGAATATAACACTGAATACATTTTTGGTTAGGGTTAAGAACCCAACCTATGAAGACCTGAGGTCCGACCCCTCAACCAGGTACTTCGACCCGTCGGTGGGATTTTATTTGGCTACATGCGGTGCGGTCGCGGCTAAATTTTATTTTAGTCCCATAGAGTTCTCCCGTAACACTCAGCTTGCTGGGTCTGTTGGGTAAACACTGCTGATGTATGACAAGTTAGGTATTTACACAAGGCTTCAAACCATTAGGAAAATTAGTTGGGCGCGGCCTGCTTTTCTCTTACTTAACGGCTGTAATGAAATAAAGTTAAGGTCTAGTTAGGTTAAGAAAAGGTTAGGTCACATTAGGTGAAAAAAAGTTACGAGCTCGTAAGTTAGGTTAGAAGAAGCTAGGTAATGTATGTCAGAATAGGCTGGGTTTAGTTACATGTGGTGAGATTAAGCTACATTCAATTAGAAAAAGCCAGACTAAGTTCGGGATTGGTTTCGTTAGATTAGGGTAGGTAAATGCACTACAGTATAATTTAACTTATTTTGATATAACTTGCTCAAAATAACTAAGTATGAGCGATAGATGTACATTAGGAGATAGGCGGGGGATTTTTTCCTACCGAGGCTTTTTCCAGGTGGCATTTTTCCTACCGAAGCTTTTTTCTACACCTGAAGAGTTCACCAGCTTGCCATTGAGACAATCCCAGTTACTAGAACAGGAGAGTACAGCACTCTTACTGTTCCGCTACTGCAGGTAGCTTAAGATACTCAATGCATTTACTGATACTGTATTTGCAATCCGGGTAGTTGAGTACTGTAGACTCACCTCGGTAGGATGATGAGAACCATATCCCCCAAGATCCCTGACGGAAGAGCGTCGGAGCGGATCCCTAATGGGATCCACCAGCGGATCATGGAGAGGATCTTTTTCTTCTCTGCGGTCCAGCGAGTCCCGGGGGCTCCGGTACGGTCCCCCGCCGGGATCTATGAGCATATCGGTGCCGGCACGTCCCCACCGGTCATCAGAGGGACCGAACTTGTGGTGGGGGTCCCCGTAAGCCTCCTTATGGCCCAGTGGGAGGCGTCGGGGGCTGCCGTTCCCCCCGCTCCCGCTGCTGCTCCCAACACGTCCACCATTGCCCTGGTGGGGGTCATGCAAGGTGTAAATAAGGCACGACTATACCCAGGGTGGTGAAGTCTGCAGGAGCAGGGCATTGGAGGAGGAGGGAGCTAAAGGAGTCGAAGTCGGGTACGGGCTGGACGCACGAGTCAAAGTTAATGAAAATGAGCCTATTTTGTCAAGGACATGAGTCGGAGCTGGATATTTTTGGAGTCCCAAGAGTCGGAGCCCAAACTGGCCGTCTCCAAACGTCGGAGTCGGACTCTGCCCGCCATCGCAAGCCTGTTCATAGCCTACAGGTAATACTCGATCAATTGTGTCCTTTGCCCTCTAAATATCCTCAAAGCACCTTGTACTGTGACGCTTTCGACACGAAGCACCTAATGCCGACTCCGACAGTAACTACCAGTAAAATAACCAAAGAAGATATTTAAACAAAGAATTGAACTACCAAGGAATAACTTTCAAATTTTCTACCAAAAGATACGCTAACAATGATCTATCAGGAAATGCTTTACCACAATATGCGCCCATAATCTACAATTACCTGACAATGATTCCTCAGAAAACGATCGGCCAGTTATTTCAGAAAGTAATAAGGTACCGGGAAACAATCTACCAATAATCGCCTTGATATACTCTGGGACGCTATCTACGCATAGATGATCTACATTTTCAATCAATGATTTTCCTAGGAATAATCTACCATTACATGCTAAGAAATTACTGGAAAATGATCTGTAAGAATCTAACAGTGTTCCCCGAAAAAAAATATTAATGGTCCACCAAAGACCTATCAAAAACACAATAAAAAATTTAAAGATTGAAATATAAAAGATCTGTGAAGAAATAACCGAGAATTAGTTTTTAGTACTGAATTACAAGTAAATATTCTACTTAATTACCTATCTAACAGTAATCTCTCCCTATCAGTAGACGATCAGTCATACCTATTATTTGGCAATAAACTAGCCATGAGCAAATAATCTAACAAGAAACAATTCAAGAATGATGTGGGGAGAAATTATCTAACAGTGATTTGTCAAGAAATGTTCCAGAAAGATGTACCTAATGTACGTAGCTACTAATAATTTTTCACGGGATGATCAGCCACAAAATTACTAGGTAACCTATGTAATACGTTTGGACGGCAAGAAATGATCCACAATAATTTTTTTTTTATTAGTTAGCTGTCGCAGTACACATAGACAAACAGGACATTCCCAGAGAGCCGCGGGGACTTCTGCCTCATTTAGATGTCAGAGGGAAAAAAAACCTCAGCTAGAGACGATCTTGCTATCACAAATTATCGCTGCAGATCCGCGGATCTTGGAGACGTTAAGTTGTAGGGATGGGAGACAAAAGATTACACATTTAAGGTAGCCTCAGGAGCTTTGGCCGTTAAGAGTTTGAGACCACTCGAGGAGGTGTTCGTAGCTGCATGTGGAGGGCGTCTCTCCCAATCTTTGTCACGACGATTTTTAAACGCGCTGAACGACAACTTCGGGGGAGGGGGGGGGTCTATTACAGATGGTCACTATGAAATACGAAAAGAACTACGGGCTAAAAGTAGTTCTTCGAGCTTACTTTGAGTTTTAGACCGTTGTTTCGCACGCGATCATAACGTCTCTCTCATTAAGTCCCGTTGTCGTTATGTTGTTGACGCAATTCAGATAGCTACTTCAATGTTTCTATTAGTTTCCCCTCAGTCATCTTTGCTCGAGGGATCAGGCCCACTTTCTGCAGGCGGCACTCGTACGGCTTGCTTCGCAGGTAAGGTTGCTATCAATTTTGTAGTTCTGCGCTCGATACTTTCCACTCAATCGATGTCGTTGCACTGATGTGGTGACAAGAATTGAACAATTAATTCTAAATGCGGGGCGACTGATGCTTTTAGCTTGTTTGCAATCGTTATTCTCAAGTCACGTTGTTGGATGGCACCTGCCAATTCCGTCCCGTTCATTTTCACTCGAGTTGAGGGGTTCTCCGGTCTTGCGCGCATTACTAACATTTGTCAACACCAAAGCTCATGAGCCACACTATGTTTCATTGTACAAAGTCGCCAAGCTCTTATTGTTGGAGCACAGCTCTTTCCCTGGCCGGTTGGCATAGCTACTTTAGTGTCCTGTGCAAAATTACTGATTTTAGTGCGGATGTCAACATCAAGAATATTGATAGGCTATGAATTATAATCAGCAGTGGGTGAGGTATGCTGCTTTGTGGAACCCCATATGAGACACGCGAGCAGTCGCTCAGCTCCCCTTGTGGCTTCACTCTTTGCTGCAGACCAGTGAGCCATGCCGAGATCGAGAATGAATAGTCGCCCCAGGATGCAAGGTTGCGGAGTCGGAGGATTTGAGGGGGAGTCGGAGGATTTGAGGGGGAGTCGGAATCGGAAACTCTCTTGCTCTAGAAGTCGTAGCCAGCATTTTTAGCCCTACTCCGACTCCGGAAGCCCATTTCTAAAAATATATCAAACAATTCAGAATTTTCAGCCTCAAATTTTAAAAAAATAATGAAATATTTTGTGAATGTGGACATAATTTTTGCAATTTCTCTTTTACAGCTATAGCTACCATGTATTTTCCTATCCCATATGATGAGGACATTGAGAAACTGTTGGGTAGAACTTTCGCACCTGGTAAATTATGCGAGTGGGGTATGGGGGGGGGGCAAAATGATCAACTTTGGACCGATTGTTCTGAAATTTGCATAGTCTATGCATTTTTGAGAAAGAAACACATTTCGCTCCTACAAATTTTTTTTAAGTCTTAGTTTTCGAGATAATGGGAAATAGCTATATATAAATGTATTGCCTATGCATTTTTTCGAAGTTTCAAAGGAATAGAACTCAATGAGCTTTCATGCTAGAATAAAAACAACAACAGTTTTGGAGTCCTTGAAACATTCCTAACAAAACTAGGCTATAAAGCTAGATTTTCCATTTTTGCCCTTATAATTTTTTTAACACAACTCAAAACCGAATTTTTTCCCTATATTTTAGTGATCGGACGGAATAGAAAATGGAGAGTCCAGCTCTGTAGTTTTGTAGAAAATGTTTCAAGGATTCCAAAACTGTCATTGTTTTTATTGTAGCATGAAAACTCATTGAGTTCTATTCTTTTGAAATAAGAAAAAATAGGGATCGTACACATATACATACATATATTTATTTCCCATCATCTCAAAAACAAAGGCCTAAATCATGAAATTTGTAGAAGCAAAATGTGTTTCATTTTCAAAAATACGTATGTAAATTTTTTTTACAATCGGTTCACAATCGATAATTTTGCACCCCCCCCCCAATGGTCCCCTCTCAAAATGTATCAGGTGGGTGTGATAGTTCTACCCAACATTTTTTTAATGTCCTCGATTTAATGTCCCAAATGACGCAAACTATCATTGTACACCTAATGTACAATACTCCTAGTATCTTTAACATAAAACTGTATGAGGGTATACTACCAAAAATTATTGGGACATGTTTAATGTTTACATCAACTATCTACTTGTTGGACCAAGGAGTCGGAGTCGGGAGTCGGAAAATCTTGAGGACCCGGAGTTGGAATTTTTGGAGAGCCAGGAGTCGGAGTCGGACCTTGAACCATCCAACTCCGTAACTCTGCTAGGATGCCATGGGTTTCATATTTCTTTCATAACTGATGGGAGACTTTGTTGAAAGCCTTTTAGAAGAGTAGATAGATAATCGAGGTCCAGTGTACCAAATGTAAGCTAAAAAATTGCTTATGACAAAACAATTTACCAACTACAGCACTCTGAGAGCGAATACCTCCGTCAGGGAAAGCAACGTTGTCGTTAACGAAAAATTTAATGGGTTCTGGAAATATGATTCCCTCTTTATCAGCTCTAAGATCAGCTCATTTGTGCCTTCCAACGGTAAAAAAAGCTTTGGGTTTTATTCTATATGTTATTATTATTGTTGTTTAAGATCCGTTCGTAACTTTTCGGGCTATGAGCAGACAAAGATTTTGACAAACACATAAATGGACAAACCGATCATCACCAAAATTTGGTCATTTGTGTCTTTCAACATTTCAAATAATTCCTGAAAATTTCATGAAGATCCTTCAACATTTCTAACAGTATCAGCAAATTTCATAAAAATCCGTCCATAAAGTTTTGAGTTATGATACGAAGAAAAAAAGAGGCAGACATACAAACGCTAAATGGATCTTCACAAAACGTTAATGATCTGGTCCTCCTAACACGCCTAACAATCTCTGTAAATTTTGGGCAGATCCGCCCATCAATTTTTCAGTTATCTTGGTGATATAGAGAAATACAGCCAAACTTGAACAAAACATAAGCACCTTAGCGGAGGTCACTATCAGGAAAAAGAAATCTCCAAGAGGAGATACAATCAACAGCAGCTACAATACACGCACCTGGCCACCGGGTAGTTTTCTTCTGACGTAGGCGGGCAGGTGAAGAGCCGCCAGCTTGGAGGGGGACCGAGGCAGCCTGGGGGACGCCTCCACGGACCGCAGTCCCCCACTGTCCTCACTGCTGCCCCAGCTGTATCGCCCACCGCTCTCCACCATCCACGGGTGCCGGTCCCTGTAACCGATACTGTCTTCATTAGCACTCGCTGAGAGTTGAAAATTCACTTCAGAGCTTACCACATTTGCTCTCAACCTCAACCTTTTGGGTACCACGAATTTCACAAGCAATACTGCGATTCATCAGCACTAACGGAAACGTAGATCTTCATTTTGGATCGTGTAGGTTAATACGTAGTTAAAAAAGTTTAATTATGACTATGAACAAGCTTGTGGAGTCGGAATATATTACAGAAAGTTCGCATGCGACTTCTGGGTGTACGGTATGTAGCAGGCATGACTTCTCGTACCTTCCGACTCCGATTCCAACTCGACAACCTTTTTCATGACAGATCTATCAGCAATGAAACACGACCTCAGTGAAAATTATGAGACTTAGTGTAGGTTAAATCATGTTGCACATGTTCATAGATCACTTGCAAACTTTGTAGACACCAAAATGCATCGAGAAGGCGAAAAAATGTCCATTTCTGAATGCAAGGTGTGTACGTAGAGCATACAGAATAATCATTCTTCTTGCAGAAGAATTTTGCCCTCTCTTATTATGCGTATCAAGGTGAGAGATACAGGAAATGAAGCACAGAAATAACAGCCACGAAAGTATGAAAAAAAGGCTACGTGAAGTACATGAAAAATCTACCATGGAAGACAAGGACACGAAACTGCGGCAAGCAGAAACTCTGCTACATACGGTATCTAGAAAAATTGAAGTAAAATACGAACAAATATCTAAAAAAAGCAAAGAATTGAAGTGCAGCATAAGAGCAGCAAGCTGCGGCAAGGAACCTTCTGCCTATAACGCGATGCACGGATGATCAATGGATGTCAAGCGGCACGCAGAAGACGGGCTCCCCAGGCCAAAAGCAATTTTTTAGATGAGCTGCACGGCCACATTTCCTTCTCCCCATACACACACATGCGTGATGGAATGATACTTGGGGGACCGTCCTGAGCAGGGTGCCAGCAATGTCCTTTTCATTTCTTACTAAAATATCAATATGTAAGGGAACCCTTACTGCAGAGCACCACCCTTGTTTAAGGTGCCAGCAGAGTTCTTTTCTCCTTTATAAGAACAAAACCCACAAATAAAGGAATGATTTTAGAGAGGACCACTCTAGCATCAAGTGCCAGCAATGACCTTGTTTACTTCAACGATGCTGCGTAAGACCACCCTTGTTTAGGGTGCCCACATAGTTCTCTATCTTTTCACCGAAAGTATTTATAGTGAAAAGGAATACCTACTACATTATATATACAGGACTACAATCGCATAAAATACCAGTAATGTCCTTTGCTCGACCGCAAATAGAAGCAGCTCGAAACAAAAACGCTTCCGTTAATTTTTACACACAAGCTGGACCTAAATTGTCGCAAATCAATTAAAGTAGCTACTTATATTGTAGTGCAACATTATATAAACTAGTGGGCCGGTGCGTGAAAGAAAAACACGCAAAAATTTATATTTTTACTAAATTAATAAAGGCCGATGCGGAATATTCTCTTCTCTGACTTGCTTCATTTCCTTCATTGATCCTTTGTCGAGCTCTTATCCTTAAGCTCCTCTTTTCTATGACTTGCCGTTTCTACATTTTCCCGCTCACGTTTATCAGCAGTTCTCATTTCCTTCTGTAACCTTTCCGTATGCTTCAAGTCTTTCTTGACACTGCAGGGTCGCACTGACGCTTCATCTCATTTCCATTGGTAGCACGTCTTCGTTCTTGAGACTTTAGTGGTCTCGTTCTTCTTTAACGTTCCCTATTGTACTTTTTAATTAAGCGTGCGTCTTTCATAGTCAGAGACACAAGTAAAATCTTGAGTAAAACACTGCAATACAATTGAATGTAACTCCAGTCAGCTTATATGCAATGTGAGCGCACGGTAGCCAAGATACTGTCTTGCAAACTAAGATATCTGCTTGACTGAAGTGCTGAAATTTTGGCCTTTGAAGCGAAATCTTCTCCAGAAGAGAAAGGTAGT
>LQNS02277096.1:69558-93484 GCA_001587735.2 Parhyale hawaiensis | reverse complement strand
AACTCCAGTCAGCTTATATGCAATGTGAGCGCACGGTAGCCAAGATACTGTCTTGCAAACTAAGATATCTGCTTGACTGAAGTGCTGAAATTTTGGCCTTTGAAGCGAAATCTTCTCCAGAAGAGAAAGGTAGTAAGATAGAAGAAATAATCGTCTACTGCCCGTTAAAAATCATCAATTCGTGAGTGCTCCGTTTATCATCTGCCGAATTTATACGTCGTAACCGGAGAGAAAGAAGTTGTAAATCGGACTTCAGAAGCGGCATATATATTATTCCGATCTCAAGAAGTATTTCAAGCAAGAAGTGTCGTGAGATAAAGGGATAAGGACCCCACTTTCGCCATCTTCTGCAACCTGGGCATCGATCTCTATGGAAACGTACGTTGATTACAAAACCGGCAACCTGACCTATATTTTGCCTATTTCCTTAAGAGCGGACACGAAATAAATACATACACGAAGCGTTTTATTATATAAGGATTTATATCTTAACTAATGGGAAATGGCAGCAATCTCTACTGCTAGTTATAAAACACGGAATATCTTACATCAAGTAGGTAGCTGCTACATTTACAAAAAAAGAGCTAGCTCTCGCTAATGTATCCAAATGTCACAAGTTCATAGGATGCAGGCAGTAGTTGAAGACATACGTATATTATATATCCGAAAGACTTCACATGGCAACGTAGCCAATGATCATATAAGTATAGAGTGGAAGCCATAATCCGGACGATATGAAGTAACTATCAATTCCGAAGAGCGTACGTACTATGCAGAGTGTCATTGTTGATGTAGAAGATAATACACTCTTTCAAGAGTCCAGCTTTAATGACTTCATATTTTAATTTCTCACTATAGGCTCAACGTCGGGTTACATAGAAATCGGTATCAGAGATACAAAAGTATCATATTTCTGCTGTGGCTGAGTTTCCTTCTCACCTTTAGAGCACTTACTTCTCGCAACTACTTTGCTGATCTCCGCCAAAAAGGTTATGTTTTCATCGTGTCTGTCCGTCCGTCTGTCTCTTTGTCTGTCTATCACCAAGATAACTCAGAAAGTTATGGAAGGATTTCAAAGAAACTTTCAGGGATTGCTTGGTATGTTATCTAGAAGGAACAGATGATTAACTTTTGGTGAAGATTCGTCCATCCATGCATTTGTTTGCTGGCCTTATTTTTCGTGGCGCCATAACTCAAAAAGTTATGGACGGGTTTTTATAAAACTTGTATGAGTTGTTGGATATATTACGCAGAGTAAATGACAAAATTTGTGTGATGATCTGTTAGTTTGTTGCAGTGTCTGATTTTATAGTTGTGAGCACAATAACTCGAAAAATTATCAACAGATCTTCATGAAATTTACAGAAATTGTTAGTAATGTTAAAAGCCATCATTGATTAAATTTTGGTGATGATCGGTTGGTGCGTTTGTGTGTTTGATAAATGTTCGTCCGAATGTTTATAACAGCATATNATTTTATAGCTGTGAGCACAATAACTTGAAAAATTATCAACAGATCTTCATGAAATTTACAGAAATTGTTAGTAATGTTAAAAGCCATCATTGATTAAATTTTGGTGATGATCGGTTGGTGCGTTTGTGTGTTTGATAAATGTTCGTCTGAATGTTTATAACAGCATATCTCAAAAAGTTATGAACGAATGCTAAAGAAAATTACAGAAACTCTTTATACTGTTAAAAGGTACAAATGATTATATTTTTTTAGTGTTGATAATAGGGAAATCATGGTTTCAGAACCAATTTTGAATTTTCGTTACCATGCATTGCTAGGCGTAACTACCTATGCGCTCTCAGAGTACTCTAGTTATTCAACAAATGGAAGACTTTTCTGAAAAAAGTAAAACAAGAGACAGAGAGAGAGAGTGAGACACTATATATATATATATATAGGTGCCCGCAGTGCTTACGAACTAGCTATAGCTATATTATTTCGCCACGCTCTATAAACATCATATGTAAACATAATAAATCACAAATCCAAAAAAAAGAAAGTAAATACAAGCTGGTGAAAGAAAACGACAGACTCACCGAAAGCGCATGCTGTTGACACAAAGACTGTTAGTGTAGTACTGATCGAATATAAAATCATAAGCAAAACCCAGAGGGCGGTAACACGACACGGTTCTGCGCCGTTACAGTCACTGATTTCAACCCGTTTTAACCTGATACCCTGTTGGTTAAAACGGTAAGGAAATATGTTTGTGGAAGCAGAAGAAGGAGGAGACACTAATTTTTATGTAAGGTAACACGTATCCATGATAACAGGGGCGGCAAGTGGCTCCAAAGGCACGGCGGCGTGACAAGGGGGGGAGAGACTGAGGAGGGTGTTACAGGTCATACACACGCATCTACGCGTACCTTGCACTACATTAACGCAGTGCACATGCAATAGGGTTTATTATTTGCCTGAACAGTAGATTAATTGCGCTATTTCATATTGGTCTTCTCTATGGTGTAACGGAGGTGCTGCATGGACACAAGATATCAACGTGATTAAAAAGCTTATGTATAGAATTCTTCACGACATTGTTACAAAATTATTTCCAGCCATATAGAATAAACACATACACTCCGACTAGACAAAAAGAACGCTGGATTTGCAGATACAAATCAATTTTCCAGTTAAGGATGAATGATTACAACTCTTATTGAGCTTGGCCACACCCAAGACGGGTTAGGGCACAAGCTGCACAGGATTTTCGCGCTACTTTTGCGAAACTTTGCAGCATATCAGCTGATTGGCCACGAGATGGTAGGAACGAGGAAGGGTTGCCATTGAAATTTCTTTGCTGTCACAAAAGAAAACGAAGTACAACATACTCTAGTATAGAATATTGGCCACTAGTGTGATGAAGAAGAGCAGATGCACGAAGTACAACATACTCTAGTACAGAATATTGGCCACTAGTGTAACGATGAAGAGCATATAAATCACGTAAATTTTTCGCTTCCATTTGAAACCAAGTATAGGTACACTTGCCCAGAATAATTGCTACGATAGTGAGCAATGCAGAGGTAGCTATCTATAGGTAGCGTAACATGTCTAGTACCCGTCCACCATGCTAGTAGCCGTCCATTTGGCACTGAAAAACTTCCTGTGTGAAAACAAGCAGTGCTAGAAAGCCATGCCATATATATATAGGCTTAAACTGTAGGCTAAGTAGTGCCGCACCATCCTTAAAAATAACGGGCGAAAAAATTGAACAATAAAAAATGGTGGTGGTTTTAACATTTGTTCACTAAAATATGAAAAAATGCGACAACCACCACCATTTATTATTCTATTATTTTTTCGCCCGTCATTTTCAGGGATGGTGCGACACTACTTAGCCTACAGTTTAAGCCTATGTACGGCTTTCTAGCACTGTTAGTTTTCACACAAGAAGTTTATTAGTGCCAAGTGGATGGCTACTAGCATGGTGGACGGGTACTAAATATGTTACCCTACAAATTTAATTTTTTGCTGTCATTTTCGACAGCAGGTTTCCTACACTAGGCGCACAGAAACACTACCACGCACAATGAAAAATGCACAAGAATTCTCATCTTGAGAAGCGCATAAGTTCTGACGCTGGAAGTAAGAACACGAGGGAAGTTTAAGACCGTGTTTATGGCCTGTGGAGATTGTGGCCCGAGGGGATATCCTCTCTTAGCACACTGCGCGGCGCTCCCCACGTCTCGACTGCGTTGACATCCCCTGCATTCGTCCCATAAAGGGAGCAATAACGACAACTTTGCTCTGATGACTTTCGGCAAACGCTCGGCTGTTAACTCCCGAACATTTTTTTAGTTCTATCTCAGTGTATCGAACTGGATTTATCTACTGGCAATGTGGTATCAAAGACCATGCGGTTTCGAAATAGCATGCATCATATCTCAAGGTGTACATGAGGTTAGGGTCAGATCAGGATGGTAAAGAATAGATTAACGTAGCTTTGGACAGGTTTGCTTCTGGCAGACTGAACAAGGTGCCTAACCAAGTGTGCAGGTATTCATGTTATATCTACTGTAGTCAGAACTCACAGGCAGGCCATCCAAATATATGCCAAAGAGAGTCTTAAATCTCCAACTCAAGATGTGGATCCAAGTCTCCCCGAGACAAACCTGCATCGCCAGTCACTTGCCTTCGAGTAAAGGGGTCGCGGGAGACAGAGGGGGGGGGAGAGGCTGGTGTCCCAGCAAGTTACCCTCAGAGGGGGGATCAGCAATGGGCCCCTAGGGACGTGTAGCGACACCCGCTATCAGCGACAGGATCCCCCTTCGGAAGAGGGGTGCGGTCGGGAGACGAGAAGAGGTGTTCCGAAAAAGAGGGTGTAACCCTCAGTGGGGGGGGCGTCACCGTGCACAGGTAGAGCGAGTGACACAAACATCGGCAATTGAACACAGCAGTAGTATGGGGAGAAATGAACCACAGCTTTTCACACCCCCCCCCCAAACAAAAAAAAAGTAGATGCCACGCCAATAGACCGAACATTTATCAAGAAATGGTAAATTTAGTTAAAGATAGTGATTGGTAGACAGCTACTGAAGAACTACATAAACGGGCATTTTGAGGTAGTCACACAAAATAGAAGTCCAGGCTAAGCAATAGTTACAACTGACTATGCAGCCATTGAACACGTACTTGCGTGTACTAGTCTGGGGATATTTTTTTTTTTAAATCCGGATGGTCACCTTTTACCGCTTTAATTAAACACAATTTTTGTAACCCGCACTCGTTGAAAGAGGAATCTCTAATACATCTGGTCGGCATGGGGTTAGGACAAAACATGGTGACTTGAAAATATATCTGATTAATATTTACTATAGCACGCTTTCCATTCATTTGTAGAATTGCCATTTTGAATCAGATGTATGCGTTTAATATTTATCAAATGTATTTTTTATTTGCTACATTTGTAGCTTGTAGGGATTTTTGGAAATTAAACAACACGTCTGCAAGATCTGTCTATTGCAATTTTCGTTACTCTGCATTCCTCCTATATCTATTCGGAATTTCAAAGAATTTAAAATTTTTTTTTTTATGTATCTCCATCGTTTGATTTTTCCTATTTTTTCCAAGCTGTACCTATTTGGGATTTCACGAGTTAGGCTTTACTAGAAGCTATGTAAAATTTATATCAGTTATTTTTTCAATACACCAAATCTTTGCAATTTTCATTTATTTTTCTAGAAGCTACGCTCAGTTTTCTAGAACATGCTGCCACAGTTTCTTCAAACTGACTTTTTTTTCTCTCGTTTTTGTTGAGGACTCTATTACCAGTTTCTGTTTTTCCACACTAGTCTTTATGCCGCTCGTGTATAAGCCGCTTTTTGCATCACCAAATCTCATCTTAATTTATTCTGCAGTTATGCTAAGACAAAAGGCTTAACGCGGGTAAGCTCTACTTATCAATTCATTGCAAAAGTTTGCGGTAGATTAGCATTTATATTGTGAACACAAGTGAAACTTGACACATGCGTGTACGTGCGCAGCATGCTGAGGTGGCTTTGAACTAACACCCATCCATTTGTCGTAAAGAGAAAAAAAAAAAAAAAACAGCGAAGATAGTCATCTTGGCCACACAGTGCAAATAGGGATCACGCACGCACTCGTTCGCGCCGCAGATAAATTCCTTCTGGAGCTCAGAGGAGCATATGGCTGCAGCCAACCACACGTCAGTGAGGTAAGGCGTCCTTGGCGAAAGGTTAATATTACAACTGTGAACNGGGGGGGGGGGGGGGGGGGGGGGGGGGGGGGGGGGGGAGAGACTGAGGAGGGTGTTACAGGTCATGCACACGCATCTACGCGTACCTTGCACTACATTAATGCAGTGCACATGCAATGAGGTTTATTCCTTTGTCTGAACAGTAGATTAGTTGCGCTATTTCATATTGGTCTTCTCTAAGGTGTAACGAAGGTGATGCATGGACACAGGAGATATCAACGTGATTAAATTAGATAGGCGGTAGTATATGAACCAAGAGGCCCATTCCCAAAGAGACACCGGAGCTTACACCTCGGCCCTCTATGAGCTAAACCCATTATGTTAGTAGGATGTAGAGAGGAATGGGAAAACGAGAGGAGAAAAAATGGAAGACGAAAGAAAAAAAGGAAAGAAAGAGAAGGGGGAGAAGAATCTCAGCCAAAGAGATGATCATGAATGCACGCAAGCATGATCGATACCCGCTGATATGTGAGCTTAAAAAAATAGAGGGAGCGGAAGTGAGAAGAAGTCGGCTTAGATGGTCTGGGAAGTTTTGGCCGTTAACTGCTTGCAACTCGTGGAGGAGGAGTTCTTAGCGGTGGAGGATGTCTCTCCCAATGTATGTCAAGACGATTTTTAAACGAGCTGACTGACTCTGCACCAATAACGTCGGATGGGAGTCTATTCCAAATGCTAACTATGAAATCGGGAAAGAACTTCTGACTTAAGGTGGTTCTTCGAGCTTTATGCTTGAGTTTTTGACCGTTGTTTCGCAAGCGATCATTAAGGTCTTTCAAAGAGTCCCGTAATAGGTACCTACGTCGTTCAAGCCATGAAAGTACTTGAATGTTTGTATTAGGCTAGTTGCCCCCAGAGTCGTCTTCACTCGAGAGAGATCAGACCCAGTTCTTTCAGGCGATGTTCATACGATTTGTTTCTCAGCTGAGGTATCAATTTCGTTGCTCTGCGTTGGACTCTTTCCATGTTATCGATATCTTTGCAGAGATGTGGCGACCAGAATTGAACAGCAAATTCTAAGTGTGGCCACACTAATGCCTTGTACAAGGGAACGATGATGTCCTTGGACTTGTATTTAAAGTTTCCGTTGATGAATCCCAGCACTCTGCTTGCCATTTTCACACCTAGGCATAGAATTCTTAGGTATAGAGTTCTTCATGCCATTGTTGCAAAATTATTTCCAGCCATAGAATAAACATATACACTCCGACTAGGAAAAAAGAACGCTGGATTTGCGGATACAAATTAATTTCCCAGTTAAGGATGAATGATTAAACTCTCATGGAGCTTGACCACACCTAGGGCGAGGTCAGGGTACATGTTGCACAGGGATTTTCGCGCTACTTTTGTAAAACTCTTTGCAGCATATCAGCTGATTGGCCACGAGCTAGTAAGAACGAGGATGGATGTCATTTAAATTTCTTGCTGCCATTAAAGACAACGAAGTACAACATACTCTAGTACAG
The DNA here is from genome assembly GCA_001587735.2 of Parhyale hawaiensis. Classification (NCBI taxonomy): domain Eukaryota; kingdom Metazoa; phylum Arthropoda; class Malacostraca; order Amphipoda; family Hyalidae; genus Parhyale; species Parhyale hawaiensis. The sequence continues at coordinate 86,292 of LQNS02277096.1, read as the reverse complement.
AATACTGGACACTAGTACGTGACAATGATGAGCAGACGAGGCAAGTAAATTTTTCGCTTTCATTCGAAACCAAGTATAGGTACACTTGTCCAGACTTATTGCTACGATGGTGAACAATGCAGAGGTAGCTATCTATAAGTACAAATTTAAATTTCTGCTGTCATTTTTGACTGCTGGTTTGCTACCCTAGGCGCATACAAACACTACCATGCACAATGAAACATGCACAAGAGTTCTCATCTTGAGAAGCGCATAAGTTCTGATGCTGGAAGTAAGAACACGAGGGAAGTTTAAGACCGTGTTTATGGCCTGTGGAGATTGTGGCCCAAGGGGATATCCTGTCTAGTACACGGCGCGGCGCTCCCCACGTCTCGACTGCGTTGACATCCCCCTGCATTCGTCCCATAAAGGGAGCAATAACGACAACTTTGCTCTGATGACTTTCGGCAAACGCTCGGCTGTTAACTCCCGAGCATTTTTTTGTTGTATCTCAGTGTATCGAACTGGATTTATCTACTGGCAATAGATGGTATCAAAGACCATGCGGTTTCGAAATAGCATGCATCCTATCTCAAGGCGTACATGAGGTTAGGGTTAGATCAGGATGGTAAAGAATAGATTAATGTAGCCTTGGACAGGTTTGGTTCTGGTAGAATAAACAAGGTGCCTAACCAAACAAGGTGCCTAACCAAGTTTGCAGGTATTCATATTATATCTACGGTAGTCACAACTCACAGGTAGGCCATCCAAATATATACCAAAGTAAGACTCTCCAACTCAAGATGTGGATCCAAGTCTCCTCAAGACAAACCTGTATCGCCAGTGACTTGCCTTCGAGTAAAGGGCTCGTGGGAGACAGGGGGGGGGGGGAAGGCTGGTGTCCCAGCAAGTTACCCTCAGAGGGGGGATCAGCAATGGGCCCCTAGGGACGTGTAGCGACACCCGCTATCAGCGGCAGGATCCCCCTTCGGAAGAGGGGTGCGGTCGGGAGACGAGAAGAGGTGTTCCGAAAAAGAGGGTGTAACCCTCAGTGAGGGGCGTCAGCGTGCACAGGTAGAGCGGGTGACACAAACATCGGCAATTGAACACAGCAGTAGTATGAGGAAAGATGAACCACAGCTTTTCACAACTCCCCAAAAAAAACTAGTAGATGCCACGCCAATAGAGCGAACATATATCAAGAAATGGTATATTTAGTTGAAGATAGTGATTGGTAGACAGCTATTGAAGAACTACATAAAACGGGCATTTTGAGGTAGTCAGACAAAATAGAAGTCCAGGCTTAGCAATAGTTACAACTGACCATGCAGCCATTGAACACGTACTTGCGTGTACTAGTCTGGGGATATTTTTTTTAAAAATACGGATTGTCACCTTTTACCGCTTTAATTACGCACAATTTTTGTAACCCACACTCGTTGAAAGAGGAATCTCAAATACATCTGGTCGGCATGGGGTTAGGACAAAACATGGGGACTTGAAAATAAATCTTATTAATATTTACCAAAGCACGCTTTCCATTCATTTGTATAATTGCCATTTTGAATCAGATTCATGCGTTTAATATTTATCAAATGTATTTTTTATTTGCTACATTTGTAGTTTGTAGGGATTTTTGAAAATTAAACAACACGTCTGCAAGATCTGTCTATTGCAGTTTTCGTTACTCTGGATTCCTCCTAGTATATCCATTCGGAATTTCAAAGAATTTTAAAACTAAATTTTTGTTTTTTTATCTCCATCGTTTGATTTTTCCTATTTTTTCCAGCTGTACATATTTCGGATTTCACGAGTTAGGCTTTACTAGCAGCTATGTAAAATTTATATGTTATTTTTTTAATACACCGAATCTTTGCAATTTTCATGTGATTTTCTAGAAGCTACGCTCTGTTTTCTAGAACAGGCTGCCACAGTTTCTTCAAATTGACTATTTTTTTCTCTCGTTTTTGTTGAGGACTCTATTACCAGTTTCTGTTTTTACACACTAGTCTTTATGCCGCTCGTGAATAAGCCGCTTTTTGCATCACCAAATCTCATCTTAATTTATTCTACAGTTATGCTAAGACAAAAGGCTTGACGAGGGTAAACTTTACTTATCAATTCATTGCAAAAGTTTGCGGTAGATTAGCATTTATATTGTATACACAAGTGAAACTTGACACATGCGTGTACGTGTACAGCCTGCTGAGGTGGCTTTGAACTAACACCCATCCATTTGTCATAAAAAGAAGAAAAAAAAAAAAAACAGCGAAGATAGAGAGCTTGGCCACACAGTGCAAATAGGGATCCCGCACGCACTCGTTCGCGCCGCAGATAAATTCCTTCTGGAGCTCAGAGGAGCATATGGCTGCAGCCAACCACACGTCAGTGAGGTAAGGCGTCCTTGGCGAAAGGTTAATATTACAACTGTGAACCCGACCGTGAGGTCAGAGCCCTCCCTCTCCCCCTTCCCCGCAGTAGACTATGAGTAAAGGTAAAGTCAATTTTGACTGTACCCTTCACTGGAAAACCCACACACACTGGTTCGTGCCGCAAACAGGCACCAGAGGAGTAACTAGAGCTGCAGCCGACCACGGGTCGCTAGGAACACTGGCGCCAAAACGGAAAGTTCAACCACCTGAGCCCCCTACCATTCCATTCCTGGTCAGACAAGTACCCCCACACAGCTCCGCACACCAAGCAATTGCCGACTCAGCACGCAGGATGCCACAAAGATCTCTTGACAGGCTTGTCACTAGAACTCGGCACCTCTAGCACGGAAGTCAGGCCCACATGGCATGCTGCTGTCGTGAATACAACTGGACGCTTTATGTTGATTTTGGTCAGAATTTCTTTTTGTTCTAGCTAAAAAGTTGTTATTTCACTGCTCCCATGACTTTTCGAATGGTTGTGCACTTTCACGGCAAAAGCACGTGCCAGAGCTACTGGCGCTGCATTGCCCGTTGCCGAGCACCAAAAGTTTCCTCAATGGCTTGGATAAGAACGTGTGACGGTGACAGCGAGCGAGGCAGCCCCTCTTAGCGTCATTGAGTCACTAGAGGAATGCAACGTCAGCGTTTCCGACATTCACGGGATACTCCGAGGACACAGACCTAGCCAACAATTGGAGCGATTCGGAGATCATAGCTGTCACATGAATTTTTCGTCTTTGACATCATAGCTCAGACAATCTGTGATCTAGTGCAGCCGTGCACTCATCTGGTCCCCGTGCACTAATCATTCATCGGCAGCGCGAACAAGCAGGTACTTGTGCAGTACCTAGCGGGGTGCGCTGTAGAGCTGAATTTACCTTTAATTTCTTACAGTCACAGTACGTTGAATCTTTTATATTTCACAAAACGAACTTTTGTCCTGGAAGTGCACAACCATTCGAACAATCATGCGAGCAATGAAGTAACAAATTTCTAGCAAGAACAATTAAGAAATTCACACCAAAATCAACATATAGAGTCCAGTTGCATTCACATTTGTACCAATCAGAATTAATACAAGGCACAGAAGGGTTAAAACGATCTGACAATGATGTAGTCGTTTTCCACGTATATATAATAAATCATAAATACCATAATTACTATTCTTGTGTATACCGCATGTCGCATTGCTGCACTACACTGTATCATGAGTGGCTAGCGGAAATACGATAATCCCAACAGAGGTAGAAAAATATGGGACACCAATCTTTGCCTTCAGGGAGAATCGAACTCCCGGCCTCTGGTTTACTAGACCAGCGCTCTAACCCCTGAGCTATGAAGGCGACAAGAATAATAGCATCTGCGCTTGTTATTTGTGTAAAGTAGCTTACTACTTATTCACTATCACGAAGCATTGTGCAATGCATAATCGGTGTACCCACTGATAACAAATGCTAGACTTAGACATATTTTCTAGTTTTGTAAATGCGAAATAAACATCATATTGTACAATGCTATTACACATAAATCGGAAAATTCAAGCTTAACCTCGACAGAGAAATAATAATATTTGTCTATTTGCATGCATATCTATGATATTTAAAACAAGTTTATTGATTTCTCTTTACATTTACCTACCAACGAGCTTCAAAAACTCATAAGTTTACCACATTCCTAAAGAATCAAGATAGTAATATTTTTCTCTTTACTTTTTGTACATCAACAATAGACAACTATTGTTCCTCAAACGAGTCCCGAAATAGAAAACGGTATCTTTGCTAGGGAGCGGCCGAGATATACAGGGGAATATGCGGCAAAAGAAGCACCTGTTGCTGTGCGTGAACCGTATTGCTTGTGTTGAATGATCGATATTGGGGCTAAGGGTGCGCGTTGGGGGTTTGGGACGNTATCTTTGCTAGGGAGCGGCCGAGATATACAGGGGAATATGCGGCAAAAGAAGCACCTGTTGCTGTGCGTGAACCGTATTGCTTGTGTTGAATGATCGATATTGGGGCTAAGGGTGCGCGTTGGGGGTTTGGGACGGGGGGGACGGGGTTGGTGCTGTGGTCGTGAGGGAATGTTATGATGGAGAGGTGATGGCATGCAGGAGAAGGCACAAGGTGGTGGAGATGGGATGTATTGCTCGAGGAGTGATGTGGTAGTGAGGGAATATTGTGAAGGGGAATGTAATGGTAGTGAAGGACGGCTGCTGAGGTAGTAAGACGGTGTGATGGAGGAGAATGCTGATGTAGCGCAATGACGTTATATATTGTGAAGAAAAGATGACGCCGTAACGGAGGAATGCTTTGCTAGGAACATTAGAAAGATGATGATATGGAAAAGTGGTAAGACGACGGAGGAATGAGTGGCGGTGAAGATTCATTTGAGGGAGAGCTTAACGGATGAAGCTAATACTAAGCACTCAAAGGCAAAAGTGCGTGCCTTTAACCAGCAAATTGGCAGTCAGTGTACAGCCATCAAACCTGCAGCTTCAACAGAAACATTTGTACGAAAACCGCATTATAGAAGAAGGATGGGACAATAGAATGATACAATAGCAGTAGCACAACAGTATAAGTAGACTCAATTTCGATATATAAACACACGGGTAAGAACTAGTAAAAACAATGGCACTATAGTAGAGGCAGCAATAAGACTAAAACGCTAAAGCGTATTGTTCAGTATCGGGCGGGAGTCACAGTATTGAGGTGACAGTTGTACAGCACGCGTGTTTCCCCCATAGATTCGCAAAACATTTCCTCTAGGTAAAAACACAAAATCGAGAAGTTGTGCAGTTGCATTTACAACCAAATAAGTTTTACAGCACCTTTCTGCTCGTCACAAAATGTAAAGTCTGCTACTGCAACACTGCACGACAAGTGGTGCAGCATACAATGAATGTTTCTGGATTTTCTCCATTTCCAGAGTCTCTCTTTCAGGACTTTTCTCTGTTTAGGGAGTCTCTGCATGGAAGGGGAACTCTACTGTATCGCTCATCTATGAATTTAGCGATAACCTAACCACCAAAGATTATGAGACACAACAGGTTAACCCAGGGGGCGTGGCCAAGCTGTAGTGCATCATGGGAAATGGGCTTGTGACGTCATAAAAACATAGTACGTTTATCAGTAGCTATTTTGCATTGTTTCTTCATCATTTCATTTAGGCCTCCAGAGTGTCCTACAATCATTATAGTTGCACAGAAATATGTATCGAAGCATCTACGAACTTTTTTTTTCAGCTCTCTGAAAGATAAAATTTATTATTTTTTAGACGTTTTTTTACGAGAGAGGCACGCATCCGGTCGGAGAGTGTCGGTAAGATGTTGTCCTAAGCTGTGCCGTCGAGAACGCGTCGTTAACATATCCGCCTCTCCTAATCGTGAAAATTACAGCATCATTGGAAAAAGTATGGATTTAACATTGCCCAGTTTTAACAACATGGTTCCGTAAGACAGTTAAGGTGTGCGGAAAACGGTTAGGTAACTTTTTTTGCAAGTTAGTTAACGCGGGTCGGACGCGACCCTACTGTTATACTGGGGTGTGTCGCAATCACCATTTTTTTTTTGGGTTACCGGTGCTACACCGCGTAACACCGGTATCCCAGCCAGTCGCAACCCGTGTCGCGCTCATAGCTCAAATGACGACTGCAGCACGGGTTACGGTGATGCAGGTCACCGAGCACAAACGTCTATTTTGAATAAAAGGAGCACTAAATTGATTCAAATCCGCAACAAATAAGCTCCTTACACCAGAATAAGTAAATCGATTAGCTAATTGAAACTTCTATTCAAAAAATTTCGAATAAAACAGAATGTTATTGTCTTTGAGCTTACACCGTTCGTCGCGAGATGGCGCTCCCACAGCCACTTTTCGGGTTACGGTAAGCTTTTTTACGGTTGTGGTAGGCCGGTTTTGGCGTGCTTGAGGCACACCCCTGCTGTAACGCGTGCAGCTTATAGCAGCATATGTTTTTGAACTTTTTTTAATTTAACCGAGCAATTCCATGGCTTAAACGTATTATACACAGTCTTTTGTTTTAAAATTTCTTCGCCGGAAGGAAAATAAATTTTTTTCCTTTAAAATTTCTTTACAAACCTTGTTAAAAAGTTCTTCTATCTCGGTGTTCAGTCGCTCGAATCTGAGTCCATTTTTGTTGCAGCGGTTTGGAATTATCAGATCATTGTAGAAGACAAAAATAAATCGAAAACATTGAGGTATTCACTCATATAAATCCATCTTTAGAATGCCATATTACTCTCGATAAAACTCACATGATATATTGCATTTTAAAGGCGATAAACCTGGGCTCTAAAAGTGCTACTGACACATGCTGGCATTTGCCGGTTGAATTCAACTGCTCATTTACAAGCCTTTTAACCAATTTGCTTTCAAAATTTTATTTTTCAGAGAGCTAACAAAGTTCGTAGACGCTGTGGTACATATTTTTGTGCAACTATAAAAATTGTAGGACATGTAGGACACTCTGGAGGCCCAAATGAATTGATGAAGGAACAATGCAAATAGCTACTGATAACCGTACGTTTTTATGATGTCACAAGCATATTTCTCATCATCCACTTCAGCTTGGTTCCGCCCCCTGGGTTAACCTGTTGTGTCTCATAATCCTCGAGCCCTAACCACCATTCAGACTTATTCTAAATTCCACAATAAATGCTTCTATAACTGCATGGTAACTTATCCACACGCAACTTATGCAATTAAATGACAACTTATACAACTGCATGGTACATTATACACACGGCAACTTAACCACATTGTGGTAATTTATAGACATACGGTATCTTATACAAGTCAGCATATGCGAGAAAATTACAAATATAAATATCACCCATACGCAGCCCTCACAAAAACCGACGAAGTCTTCGAAGGATCTTCATCCGCAAATAAATAGATCCCGACATTGCAAGATCAAACCGCAGATCCTTAGAGCATATGGGACTCTTGGGACCAGGAAGGATCAGTGGCGCATGTGCAGAACGGACCGAAGGATTTGTGATGAAAATGATCCATATAGCGAGGGCTAAGAGTTGGGATAAATAAGGGAATATGGGAGGATTTGATGTAAGACTTGATGTAAGGGCTGAAAGGGAAAAAGATCCGATAGTGAGAGCCAAAACGTCTGAGGATAATTCGAAACCACGATATAGGTTTTTTCGGTGTTCTTGGATAAATTGAGAAATGGAAAGTTAAGAAAGAGTTGATGTAATGGCTGAAAGAAAAAGAAGTCTATATACATATAAAATACATACCAAAAATTCAAAGAATTTTGTCAATTCTTTAAACTGTTGAATTAGATATGCACAGAAAGACGGGAACGCCTTTATCTTGTGGCCTAGTAGGTATAGGGAAGACAGAAGTTCACCACACACAGAAGGAAGTACAGTATCTATGTCATTTTATTTATTCTCGTAGCAACTAGGTTTTTTAAGAACGTTAAATGACAGGGGAGGGACATGGGCGATTTATTTTGGTAAGGAATTATTATTATAACACTTTGTTCAACCTCCGTAGTTATTGTTGAAGAAGGAAGAAATATTATATTCGATGTACAAGGTAAAGCATGCATAATTCTCCTCATGTCTAGCCAGTTTAGTTGATATAGACATATCTACTGTATACGAAAGGGTGTGCGGAATTATAATATTTTATATACTTATAGGCTATAGCTCGACGGAGAAAACATGATACATAGAAGGAAATATAAATAATTCGGCACATATTTAAAAGATATTAATGCCGTGGACATATAGGGAATGGTGCATCCGAATATTCTTAGATCTGCATGCATCCTATGAGCATGAATATGAGATGGGAAGGAAGCAAAGTGGGCACGAAAGACACACGTCCCGAAGGCCTAGCTAATGGTTAAGGTAACCTGCAAGGTCCCTAAAGAGCAGGGTTGGCAAAAACCATGTTTTTTTAACCTTGTTTAAACCAAAGCCCATGTTTTTTTGTTCATTTGTTTTTTATTTTATTGTTTTTCTCTAGCTCTAGATATTTTATCCAACATTTAAAGGGTTTTATGCTTTGTAAACATGTAGCTAGTTAGCTAATCTTCAATAATTTTAGTCGCTTCATTTCAATTTCCTGTTGTAGAAGAATAACTTAAAGAAAAGGTGTTAAGAAAAAGCAGTTAACAGAGTACCTGTATTTGCTATGGCTACATTTAATATCCAAACTACAGAGAAGCTATGATTTATCTTTGTTGCAATGTAAAATCCCTTGAAAAACTTGAAAACACTTCAAAACAAAAAGTAAACTTGATAGAAATGGCTAGCTAATTAAAATCAAAGTATTGAATTTAAGAAAATGAAATGGCTATATGGCTACACCCCTCTCATGAGCTCACTAGCAATCTAATAGAAACTTAACAACTACTTCTAATTTTCAGTATCTGCAGGCATACCGGAATATAATGAGAAATGCATCTCTGAAATGCAATAACACAAAATTCAATAGGTTATAAGTTTTTAATAAACATAAGCAATAGTTGACCCAAACTGTCCAAACAGTAAACGGACTCCTAAATAGAAACACATTAACTCATCCTTTCAGTTGTCTAACTGAAAGTTAATAATTTCTAGAAGTAAAACTGTTTATTTCGCAATATTTATGAATAAAAATCAAACATATCGATAAAAACCAAATAAACCAAAAAAGCCATGGTTCTTTTGGTTGGTTTAAATCATATTTTCTTATTTGGTTTAAACCATTTAGTTGAAACTAGCCAACCCTGCTAAATAGTACCAACAATGTCCCACAGACACCATATATTTATCACGACCATCATGGATTTACCATTCACCACAGATTCTGAATACATTTACAACAATCACAACAGACATTAATCAACATAGAATCAACACACTCACCAAACATTCATCACATGCATCCCAATGTTACTACAACTACCATGAACTCGCTTCAGATAAGCCCCAACCATCACATATTTATAAGGCTACCGTACCACCACACACTTAATTAAATACCTACAGTATGCACCACAAAAAAACACAGTCACTAACTTACCATATTTACTACTCTTCTACCTTAACTTTCACCAGCTAGCTACTGCGTCTGCCCATCACAGAATTGTTTCAGTTATCGCAGATTTACCACAGTCATCAAATTTCATCCCGAACACAATAGTGTCAACACACCACGGATATACCACTCATCACAGCTTCATAGCACAGCCATCACACTTTCACCACAACAGCGTCCACGTACCACGGATATGCCAGTCATCACAACTTTGCCACAGCCATCACACTTTCACCACACTCACCGCAACGCATCACAGCAGCTGAGCACCACACCGACGGCCCGATGCATGCATTTTAATCAATACCAAAGTTTCCACACAACTAGGAGCGCAGCAGCTATGAGCTAGACCTCGTGTCGGGAGAAAATCTTCACCAATCTGTTCATCATGCGACCCTTTAAGAGATATTCCACCGTCCCAAACTTTCCTTTATGGCTCCATAAAGACTTATTTATGGTATCGCTGAACTATAACCAAAAGGGGGACACACCGCGTCTAGGCTGTGCGAGTTGTGTCGGTGATGAGCTCCTTATTACTCGACTGATGGGAGGCCAGACACCGACAGGGTCCTTTTTGGGCGCGAGGCATGGATACCAGCCAGGGCTGCGGAGTCGGGAACTGGATTGACTCAGGAGTAGGAGTCTAAATTGGAAAAAATGCCCTGTTTTCTTAAGAAAAACAACCAGGGTCGCAGTTGGAGTTTGGGACAGTCAGACAATCCTGATACAATTCTGGTACCCACAAAGTCGGTATCTGGCTAAACTTACGAGCAGAAGTCGGACTTGGTGCATCTGACTCAGCCTCCCTAATGAATACGGTAGGTAGCAAATACTCTTGTCTAGCAGTAGGTATATAAGTCTGCTAGCGGTTCAATACTTCTCGATTACAACTGATATGTCCCTTGGTAATTTATCAACAAAACTTTGGAACTAGAGAGTTATTTCTCAGAGGTACATGTGCAAGTGCACGTCGAGGAAAAAAATCTGTTTACAATACCATAGCTTTTAACGCTTCCCATCAATCAGATAAACAGAATATTAAAAAAAGTTTTATAAGGAATATTGTATGTGATGCACTTATTCGAATTTCTTTCGTGACCAGCCAAAAAATCCCGTTATTACTACTTTTCTTAGGATACAATCATATCATTTCAAAATATCATATATGAGCATATAATAACCATTCCAGTTTAATAATTATTATCATTAAAGTTATCAATATTGATCATCATTGTTTTCTTTTAATCTGAACACGTCAGGATTTTGGTTACGACGGATCGAATGACGTCAGAACCCAAACAGAAATTTAAGGCTAATATCCGTTGCTCTCCCCCCAGAAACAACAGCTGTTTGACAAAAAATTTCGACTGCAAAATAAAGAAGTCGTCAAGACGAAAGAAAATTTCAACATGAGGCCTAAGCTACAATTTTCGACATTATTCACGGCCCACTAATGTCACATTCTTTAAAACCCATAACAATATGAATATTTAAGTAGTTAACGCCTTGTAATTATATACCTACTGCATATAGTTGCAAGGTACAAAATATGGAAGGAATGAACAGTTTTAATGGATTCTGAATAATTTAGGGCTCGTCTTTTGCCAAACTTTCCATAAGCCCTTAGAGAAAATAAGAACTAGAAGGGTAACAAACGGAATTCAGCAGCACCTCTCACTAGAGAATAAGAGCATGTACAGAAAAAAAAATTATTGTGATTTAGCAGCACAATCTCACTAGATAACTCGAACATCTAGAGGGATAACTTGCATGTCATGGAGGCACAATCAGACTAGAAAATTCGAATATGTAGTTTGAATGGAAAATTAGGAGAGTTTGCAGCACCATCTCACTAGAAAAAAAGAACACTAATAACTATCACTTACGGAAGTTGCCAGCGTAGTCAGCAGTGCACGATACACCAAACGTACCTGTCGAGAAAATAAATAATCAGCAATTTCACTCACAAAAAATTTAGGCGCAGTTTAGCAGGTAGTTTTCGAGAAAATACGATCCATTTAAGGAAACAATAATATTAACGAGGGATAGAAAATGAGTGACGCTGGAATAAAAAGACTTCCCATTTATATTGCGAGTACCGGAAAGTCGTGTCCCGATTTTGTGAGGAAAATAATTTCAAAAATATTATTGGCAAATCTTTATTGCTCAACAAAATAGTCACCACCATTAGATATAAAGTTCATAAACCAAGGCTAGTTCATCTACTTCTGATGTTTTTAATCTCTCTTTCAAAAAATTAACATCTTTGGAGAAAACGAACTCCGTTGCAACCTCATGAATATTTATAAACCTCTTTTTCCTCGATGGAATACTGTAAGGAACGGAACAAGTGAAAATCTGACGGAGCGAGGTCTGGCGAATAAGGAGGGCGAGGAAGAACTTCGAACATCAGGACTTTGTTATTTCTTGAGTATATTTGACAGAATGGAGTCTAGCGTTATCGTATGGAAAAATGACTCCTTTCTATCCACTAGAGCAAAATGCTTTCTACGCAGCGATGCATTCACACGTTCTCAAGTTGCAGGCAGGAAAGGACTGCAGTCACAGTTTTTCCTAGCTCCAATAACTCAAAGATACCATTTGAAATTCATAAAACATACAATGAACCATATGATTATCCACTTTGAAACTTTTGTCTTTCTTCCATTGATTGGCAATAGATGTATTTGAAGTATCCAAAGCAATAGATTCAGCTACATGTGAAGTTTAACTAAGTATACCTGACATCTGATTTAACTTTGAAAACAGCTGTCCAGACTCATGGTTAGAGGAAAGCAGAAAGTACTTGCCGGTACCGCTAACAGAATACGATAAAAAGAATTTGAAGAAACTTTGTTACCGATAAAATTTCTTGAAATACTTCTCATCGTACTCTACAATATATTTATGCAATTTCATAAAAATAATAGATACATATATGCACAGAATAGGCCTAGCTACGAATCCGACGAGCTAGCCAAGTGTCAATTGAAGGCCCTAAACCACCGTGTGATAATGAATCAGTGGCAATTCAGAAAACCGCAGCTATAAAGGAAAGGAAAAAAATGTAGAAAAACGTACTCTGCAGATTTCTATCGGTGATTTTCTAATCGGGTATTTTACACTCGCACATAACTAAAATCAACATGTTACAAGAAATTACGCAAATAAGTTTGAGACCGCTACCTATTTCTCAAAAGTTTAGTAAAAGTCATTTCAGTCTTAAGCCCATCACGCTAAACACATATCATATCCAACTGACGGGAACTGAAGATAAAAAAATGAAATACTAGACGTCCGTATTTTATTCTAGATGTAGGTAATGAAATACGAAGGATGACATCCGTGGAGTTCAGCACGCAAATTACACGCTATAGGCATCCTGAAGATAGGCAAATGTGTACATATATAGTTATTATATACTATGTATGACTTTCCACTTAGTGTAAGGTTTTCAATTCTCTTTTTAATACTATTATCTACTTGACAGACAAGTTTACTACAGGAGCGAAGTCACTATAAAACTTACACACTAAATACTAATGGATTTATTGTACGTACAACGGAGCACAAGCAAGTCTCATATGGGAAGCTCTCCGCAATCGTACAAGACAACGCGACAAGATTATTAGAGCACCCATCTAGCACCACATCAAGAGCACCCATCAAGCACCACATCAACAGCACCCATCAAGCACCACATCAACAGCACCCATCAAGCACCACATCAACAGCACCCATCAAGCACGACATCAACAGCACCCATCAAGCACCACATCAACAGCACCCATCAAGCACCACATCAACAGCACCTATCAAGCACGACATCAACAGCACCCATCAAGCACCACATCAACAGCACCCATCAAGCACCACATCAACAGCACCCATCAAGCACGACATCCACAGCACCCATCAAGCACCACATCAACAGCACCCATCAAGCACCACATCAACAGCACCCATCAAGCACCACATCAACAGCACCCATCAAGCACCACAGCAACAGCACCCATCAAGCACCACATCAACAGCACCCATCAAGCACCACAGCAACAGCACCCATCAAGCACCACATCAACAGCACCCATCAAGCACCACATCAACAGCACCCATCAAGCACCACATCAACAGCACCCATCAAGCACCACATCAACAGCACCCATCAAGCACCACCGCACATAAAGCGTCGCACCACACCCAGCAGCACTCCCTCATCGTATTGCCGCAATAAACAGCACGTACACCCGCGTAGGGGGGCAGCAGGGGTGGACAGTGTCAAGTACAATATTGAGGGAGACTTCTTCCGACATCTCTGGCCACGGCCGCGTGCTGGAAACGACACACTTTAGTATATAGGCTGGTAGTTATTTCCAAACGTGCCATGAAATACGAGGCAGTACTGCGCATCCGGAGAATATTGATAACTATAGACAACGTTGAGGCAACGCGGTACAATTTGAGCAGCTTCACGAAGCACTGAACAGCGCAGGGACGAACGTATTTCATAAACGGTGTTTCAAATAGGCCGACGATTTAGTTGGTAATATTAGGCCTATCGTGATGGCGAAGTAGCAAAGAGGAACAATAAATAGGAGAGAAACAACAGATGAAGTAAAATGTTTTTCCTGTACAGGAAATAATGCTTATAGGCTTCGCTTGCAGTAGTCAAGCTATCACAAAATACTATAGGATAATAGGAGTCTATAAAAAAAGCTAGAAAAGCAAATCAAGGCCCCCTAGTAAAGATACCGATATGTGCTGTATTTAAGCCTAAAGTCCTATTGCTAGTAAATAAGTTCTCGCTAGAGAAAATTATCCTTCAGGATATTACAGCCAGCTGTACTGTTGGGAACATCGTACGTGCCTGTTGGGAGTTTATCTATGTTTCCGCATTTGTTGCGTTAAGGTGACGGTTCATGGTGGTGGCGGGTATGTGTCTACGTGCGTTAAGGACTTTATTCAGCCCGTATATCACCTTTTAACTTTAAGCGGAATACGTTATGGATGCATTTCAGCATGCGTCTCTGTATTTCCGCATTTGTCGGTCCAGGTGATGGTGCACGCACTAGCGGCTGCACGTCTCGGGACATGTCAACGAGGCGAAATTTAGATATATAAAGACCCTAAAGATATTACGTATAGTAAGGCTTACAGTGCAAGGGTTCTAGCTCCATATACAGTACAGGCTAGCAAACCCTCACCCAACACTAAGGAAATTGCTGCCCAACACACGCACCCATGCCTGTGCACTGACAAGAAATGCCTACCTCGGCGTACTCGTGCAGAACGAAAACTGCTGTTTCCGTGTTGTACCAGCACACTAAGGCAAGTAGGTATTTGGTGTAATTGCATGGGAAGGCGCGTTGAGCAACTTGAATTTGGGGACAGCGCTTTCGGAGTTGCACAGGCGTTGTATCGGACAGGACGGCTGTGAAGCCCCGATAGGGTATACGTCCAGGCTCTTATATCAAAGGCTCTTACACACGGAGAAATCCTGAGCTTAACCAACTTAGTTCTTTGTATACGAACAGAAAACTCTCCGGTTCATGTGCCATGTAGCTCAACCAGATGGAATTTCGCTTTCAGCGTCATGGAGGTCTAGATATGAGACGCTATGTTTAGTGCGAACTTTTACCGGGGTTCTTTCCAACAAGATGTGTTTGACTGAACCATTTATAGACATTAACTATAGAGATAACTTGGTGGCTGACTGCATGGCGCGGGGCCTACATGAGATTTGGGTAAAATATGTTTGCTTGTAAGTTGCGCTACGTAACGGTTCTAGCTGAGCTGAATCTATCCTTATGTATTCTCAACTAGCCTAACACATAAAACACCAAAAGGACCCGGGCCCCACGCACCATGGGCCAGTGGATCTAAGACACAGTCAGGAGCGCAGCGCGGCACTTAGCATGCAGGTCACGTCGTACAGTCAGCGGCAGAAGGGCGGGCCGACAGGGTGCTGAGGTACTGCCATCCGCGCTGATGGTGGTGATAAGGGAGGGTGATAAGTGCGCCTCATGCTGATAAGCGCCGGTGTGTAGGGCTGTGAACAGCACTTGTGGCCGAGATAAGAGCAGATGTAGCGGCAGTGAGTCGGTTGCAGTGCTGATAAGAGCGGATGTAAAGGCAGTGAGTCTGCTGAAGCGCTGATAAGAGCAGATGTAAAGGCAGTGAGTCTGCTGAAGCGCTGATAAGAGCAGATGTAAAGGCAGAGAGTCTGCTGCAGCGCTGATAAGAGCAGATGTAAAGGCAGTGAGTCGGTTGCAGTGCTGATAAGAGCAGATGTAAAGGCAGTGAGTCTGCTGAAGCGCTGATAAGAGCAGATGTAGAGGCAGTGAGTCTGCTGAAGCGCTGATAAGAGCAGATGTAGAGGCAGTGAGTCTGCTGTAGCGCTGATAAGAGCAGATGTAAAGGCAGTGAGTCTGCTGAAGCGCTGATAAGAGCAGATGTGGAGGCAGTGAGTCTGCTGTAGCGCTGATAAGAGCAAATGTAGAGGCAGTGAGTCTGCTGTTAGCGCTGATAAGAGCAGATGTAGAGGCAGTGAGTCGGCTGCAGCGCCGATGCCTCTATCATTGCATCAGTATAGTAACTAATGACATTTGTTACCAAACAGAGATATACGTCCTGTTTTCTTCGACTCCCAACAAGTTCCAGTACTTCTGTGTCTTAAAAAAAAACGGGCCCGTACACTCCCCAATGCCTCATCGGAACTCAACAGACTTCACCAAATCCCCGCCATAAATCAAGTATTCCCTCGGGCTAAAGTTTGGACGGAGGNGTGCTGAGGTACTGCCATCCGCGCTGATGGTGGTGATAAGGGAGGGTGATAAGTGCGCCTCATGCTGATAAGCGCCGGTGTGTAGGGCTGTGAACAGCACTTGTGGCCGAGATAAGAGCAGATGTAGAGGCAGTGAGTCGGTTGCAGTGCTGATAAGAGCAGATGTAGAGGCAGTGAGTCTGCTGAAGCGCTGTTAAGAGCAGATGTAAAGGCAGTGAGTCGGTTGCAGCGCCGATGCCTCCATCATTGCATCAGTAAAGTAACTAATGACATTCGTCACCAAACAGAGATATACGTACTGTTTCTTCGACTGCCAACAAGTTCCAGTACTTCTGTGTCTTCCAAAAAAAAACCGGGCTCGTACACTCCCCAATGCCTCATCGGAACTCAACAGACTTCACCAAATCCCCGCCATAAATCAAGTATCCCCTCGGGCCAAAGTTTGGACGGACGAGCACCCTCCCCCCCCCCC
>LQNS02277096.1:49921-69507 GCA_001587735.2 Parhyale hawaiensis | reverse complement strand
AGGTGCTGCCGTACCGTAGCGGCCTTCCCTGCAGACGCCCTTTGTCTGAATTACCGTCAAAATTTTGCGCCTTCATTCGAGTGAATTTCCCAAAGGCTTTGCAGCACTTGTAAGTTCATGAATAAAGACGGGCTGTCGGGGGAGACGGACCTATATGACGGGTGCGTGACGGGCCGGGGAGACGTGCCTATATGACCGGCGCGTGACGGAACGGGAGGACTATATATGACAGGCACGTAACGGGACGAGGAAACGGGCCTAAATATGACAGGCGTGTAACGGGACCAGGAGACGGGTCTATATGACGGGCGCGTGACTGGACGAAAAGACGGGTCTATATGACGGGCGCGTGACGGAACGAAGAGACGGGTTTATATGACGGGCGGGAGCGTGACGGAATGAGGAGACGTGCCTGTACCTACAATTAACGTGTGGAGAGACGTGCCGGTAGAACAGGGAAACGGGCTTGTGTGACGGACGAGAGACGAAACGATCGCCACTGGGAGACTGGTGTTGCCATAGCAACGGTCAAGTGCACTGACTACAAGGAGTTCCTATACAAAAGAAAAATCCAGTTTATGAACGCACCATGCAATAACTATGAACACTGCGGTTATTTTCTTGCAAGATCTGTCTTATTAGCAGCTGCACTACATAGATAGCACCATAAATGAATAGCTGTAGTCTATACCCTCGAACGTACAGTATTAGCACCTAAAATGAAGAACCACAATATACACTCTTATTAGCACCACAACTAAACAGCCGCACTCTGCACACTCGTACTAGCACCGTAAATGAGCAATGGCTCCAGCAGCTGTATATCAAACAGCAGCATAACAGATGTCGCGCAACAATAGCTGTAAAACACAGCTTTATTGGCGTCCCGCAGCGTAATTAATGCAAATGTAATTAGTGCGACTGGATAAAAAGGCTGCCAGTCGCTCCAGGACGGACTGGAGTATAGTGGTGGTGAACTCGGGCACAGTGCAGGGTAGTCGCGGAGATTATCGTTGGCGCGAGCCGTGCCCGGAGAACACAAAGATTATCGTGACCTCTGGGACACCTAAAGCGCCAGATATATAAGACCTGTGGAAGTGACAATGAGCGAGATCTGTAAAATTACAAGAACAAGCGAGACCTGTAGAAATGAGAACAATGAGCAAGACATGCCTAAATAATAGTAATTACCGAGACCTTCCGAAATCATAAGAATCAACCAGTAGGAAGACCAGAAAATATGCCAGCCAAAGAGACCTGCGGAAATTAAAACAATCAGCAGCGAGACCCGCGGAATAAACAATCAGAGAATTCTGCGGAAATAAGAACAAGCAGGACCTGCGGAAATTAAAACAAGACAACTACTCGAGGAATTTCCATGGATCGAAGAGAAACCCTCGGCAGCAATCATACCCAGCGTTGCAATATACAGTATATATATCAGTTGTGAATATTTAACTACATTATTATTATTCTGTTAGCAGTTCTATGTATCATTACGCTTCGAGTATTGGATAGAAAGGAAATAAGGCATATCTTAAACGGTCACAGGCATAATAGTGCACGGCATTACACTGTGTCACGCTCACGGGTGGCAGCGGTACAGGGTGAGTTGATATATATCTACATCCGCACTTGGTAGCTGCGACGCGGATCTGGGCATCAATGGAGGGCGAAACGCCGCGTCTGCAGAATTTTGACACGGACGGCAAGGCAGTTTTAATTAAGTTTTTACTAGCTCTGGAAGGAGGATGGTAAACAGATCGTCGCCGAAGTGACGCTGAAGTTAATTTGTCACTGCTTTATTATCTGATGTGACAGATAATAGAGATACGAAATATCAGTGGATCAGAGCATCACCAGCAATGCCCTGTACAGCCACTGCACCAGAGCATCACAAACTAGAACAGCGCTAATAATCATAAAGAGCCCAATGTTTCCCTCCGAATATATGTACTGCATTACAAAGTACAAAATATGCAATTACTGCATGTACAATATAATTACATCCAGGCATATGAGGTCTAATCCCTCACTTAATTAGGCTGTGCTGCTTCACTACAACAGTTTCTTTTCCTATAGCCATACAATAGGAGACTCAAAGTCCTAGCAGATAGTGACAGCCTGTAAGTAGCACAACCTCACGCGACAACAGAGTGAAAAGCACTGGGCCCAAACAGACATTTCCAGCGGGGCGAGAATTAAAACCTGCTAGTCTTGCGCGGACACACAGATTGCGATACTGTCTCCTAGACAGCCTTGCTTCTGGTCCGATACAGCCGGTTGAAACTTCCCTTGCAGAGAACTAACACCGCCTGCGTCGGATGCGGAGCGCACCAAAGAAATCAATAATTTGAAGTCTAATAACAAGTATTATAGCTCATCATATAAAAAATCAAATGCTCATTTTATAGCAAATAAACGAAAAACGGCGGCTAGACCACATGGGTGTCAAAGTTTCATGGCGAATTTAAAATGTTTGAGGAAGGTGGGCATCCGCGGCCATTTGCAGCCCGGCCGTAGGAATAAACACGCCACATGCAGTAGATTTTCGGCCTTTCTTAGGGCGGGTTCGAATGATAGTTTTTTTTTTTCTGCGCCGCGTTGGACTGTTTTGCTGTTCCTTTGAAAAAAAAAAAAAGTGCCAACCAAACGATTTACAAAACGTAAGCCGCAAGCCAGTTGGGACAGCAAGTGCCACTGTCAAGGTTTTGGGTATTTTTTCGAATGTGCAGTGAATTAAAAATAAATATCTGAGTTTTCGAGCAAGTTAAACGGATGCAGCAACGCAGGAGGCCGCGAAGCTGTGTAGAAATTCGTTATTTGATTATCATGTGAACTGGCCTACAGGTTTTACTCGCGTGCTCACCTCTAGGATTTGCAAAGCCTTTTATCCTATTCCTTCTAGTCCGTGTTACTTTCCTACGAAGATTTCCGGTCCAATTTTTTCCTAGTGGGAAATAAAAACCTGTGTAGTGCGGTGTCGAAAGCCTGGCACAGAGAGTTTAAAAATGTTGACGGCACCCGAGTATCCCCAACACAATAGAAAGACGCATTAACTGCACGAGAGCATCACTAGCACTGCCATAGCCACTGCACACAACCATTAACTGGTTAATTAAAGTAGCCACAAGAGTAATGATCCACCGGTGCAGCGGACCCCTCACAGGCAAGAGGAGGGATCCCCGTTTATTGGATCCAGGGCGCCTCCGGTGGAGGTAATAAACTTGTTTGACGATACGACACTTAACGAAAAGAATTAGTGCAATATACTAGCTGCGCAGAACACGGAAAGATCAACGATCAGTTCGTTAAACGAAAATTGTTAGATGAATACGAAAATAATCTATTTAGAAAATGGAAATTAATTTACAAGGGATCAAAAATTTCCAGCTTATAATTCCCAAGTTTAATGGAACCTGTCCAAGAGCTGGACATAATCAGTTCACAATGAACCTGTTTCCCGATACAAAAGAAAAGAAATAAACAGTTATAAAGTATACTTGGTCCACAGCACATGATATATAATGAAAAGAAATTAATTCACAATGAACTCATTCCATGGAACAAGAAAGAAAAAAAAACGATAAACATACCTACATAGTAAGAGCGAACGGGGAAAAGATTTTACTTCCATTGAACTTGTTTCATCATAGGCTACAAGAAAACAAAAATTATTAATTCACACTGAACTTGGCCCACTTCACAAGAGAGCAAAAACGTCGCCATGTGAGCAAAAACGATTAATTACAACAAGCTATTTCCACTTTTATCAGTTTATTAATTGGAACGAAAAATCAATTTAAGAATGAACTTTTTATGCTTTTATAATACCTACGTGGTTTAACGTAAAGTATATTCATAATTTAGTAAGTGGGCTGAACACAAGGTTTAATAGACTTAGGTCGGTTTGTTGGGTAAGCGAAATCTTAATAACCAGGTTTATAATTTAAGAGGGTCTAATAAATTTGAAAGCTACATTTGATAGCAGGTTCATCACTATAGCTCGACAACCAATCACAGTAGTTTCATCACTTGACCCCTCTCTAGGCTGCACAGCAAGTACATGGCCGGGTTCAACATCATATTCAACACCGAATTTTTCCCTTTTTCATCAGTCGGTTTGACACTAATGATCATTAATTTCAACAAAATTTTCATCTACAAGTTCATTAACAAAGAGCATATCATTCGACCCATTTCCAAATTCAACATGACGGTTCATCCCCAGGAGCGCAGGGAGTTCATTACCAAAAATCTTAAGTCAATTCATGACGATGATTTAGTGCAGAGCTCAACACATTACTGGATCTTCGGGCAGTTCATCATATCAATCATCGGCGCAGGAATGCAGAGTTGGGGATCTTTGGATGCCAGGAGTTGGAGTCGAAATCAGAAACTGGCTGGCTTCAGGAGTCGGAGTCGGACGTTTTCCATCTGATTCTGCAGCAGTGTTTATCAGCCTGTTCAACCAAGTATCCACCGCTCCAAAATTCACTGGAGTGTTCATCACATAGTTGAGCACAAAACTTCATCGGAATGTTAATTACCTATTTATATCCTCTGACACACAAACACTTGGATCACCCTTGGATTCATCATAGCATAATTCCACACCAACACGTGGTTCACCGCTGGTTTCATCGCCCAGTTCATTACTTGAATCATCATCCGATTCATCATAACATGCACAGCTGGGTTCAACACTAGGTTCATTCCGAGGTTCAGCAGAACGTTCATCATCTGAATTACGTTACTGGGTAATGAGCCATTTACTGCCGGGTTCAAAAATTGGTTCATCCAGCAGACTATTCATCACTTGAATCCTCAACAGCTTTATCATTCTATTCACCGCTGGGTTCAACATTCGATTCATCCCCAGGTTCAGCTGAGTTCACGAGAACCATTACTTGAATTATACGCCGTTTCATCAGAGCATTTACAGCTGATCTCAGCACTAGGTTCATCCCAAGGTTCAGTAGCCAGCTCAACACTGTAATCATCAGCCGCTTCAACACAGCATTTACTACCGGATTCAACACTATAGGTTCATCCCAAGTTCAGCAGAATTCAAAATTTGAATCATCAACTGCTTTATCACCGCATATGCCGCTGGATTCCACCCTAGTTTCATCCCAGGTTCCGCAGACAGTTCACTTGAATCATCAGCCGCTTCAAAACAACATTTACCACAGAGTTGAACACTTGGCTCATCAAGACGTTCATTAGGGACACCATCGCGCCTGCCATCACAATTGGGCGGCGGTATACGGACGAGGTGCAAAGTCTGGGGGATCCGCAGGGCCGGCCGGACGCTGGCCGGATATGAAGAGGATATTGGTAGGAGGGACGGAGAGCGTAGCGCTCCTTTTGCATTACGGCCCAAAACTACGTGCCATCAAAACAAGGCACTAAACATCAATATAGGTACCTACGTACAGTAGTGAACTCACACGTCTATACAGAATGACGGTAGTGACTTTTTGTGGAACGGCAGCTCGTCGCTCAGTCCCGGTACACAGAGGGGCTTACTTCAGAATCAGGCGCAATGTTTCAATGTTTGTGCTTGCAACTTAGGTTAGGTACCTATTCTAGCTGAGCCACCAGCTACCCTGACCTATTCTTAACTGTGTAAGTTTCCGAGCCAATGAATATCATTTACCTATTTGTATTGAGCTTTATTTTATCACGATGCGAGAGGTCTTTATAAATTATATTAGGTAGCTAAAATTCATTCACTAACAAACAAGAAAATGAATTAGTAAATAAACAAATACATAAATCAACCAATCAGAAACCTCGCGGAAACCCAGAGCCCGCAGAGTAATACAAGATCACGCGGCAACGTTTGCTTGCAGCGAGGCCTGAGCAACCAATTGAAATTACGGTACGCCAGGAGCGCGCAGCCTCGACACACAGCGCACCGTCGCCTACATACTGCACAGCCCTCGCTTTCGCTTCGCCACAGCTGTCTGTGAGCTACAAATGAAAAAAAAAAAAAAATAAAATAAAATAAAAACCAATCAATAAACATGTACATCGCATATTCTCAAAGGCATATACGAGATGATTTTATGCATTTATATTAAATATATATACACTTTTACCTGTAAATATAAATTCATGGATGGAAGAAACTACGAACTCACCACGCCCTACACTGGGGGCCGGCACAGCGCCCCCCTTTTCCTCAACAGGAGGCAATACGACGCCTTTATTACATAGCGTTTCTGTCGGCACTCAACGCCAGAAGGATCCCGGGCCGTGTCTCCCGCACGATGTCGTCCTCGAGTAGTGCTATTTCGTCCTTGAGTACAGCTATTTCGTCATCAAAGAATTCTATTTCGTCTTCGAGTAGTGCTATTTTGTTATCGAATAGCGCTATTTCGCCATCGAGTAGCGCTATTTCGTCCCGAACAAGGCTATTTCGTTCCGAGCAGGGCTGTTTCGTCGAGTAGCGCTATTTCGCCATTGAATAGCGCCATTTCGTCACCGAGTAGCGCTTTTTCGTCAAGTAGTGCAGCACAGACGCGGTTTGATTTACCCTGCGATATCCACAGCAGATTCTTCCTCCAAGCGTGTCAACAAGATCACGAGCCAGTTGCAGTGATCTCGTGTCGTCTGTACACAATTAAATAACTCGGCGGGGGACGAACGCAATCTTCACGAGACTCCAGCACCCTCAAGATAATTACAATCTGCGCTGTGAATTAGCCGAAATGTGGAGTTCTCAGCGTGTTTGTGTATCTGTCTTTCGGCACCCAGAGCATGATAAAGCACCCATGTTTTTTCCGTAAGATTATGTTTTTTGAAAATCGCAATGGCAGCTCTATAGTAATGGCGCGCCATTGTAGGAGCGGCATGGCAGCTGACCAGTAAATAGGTGGGGTCTATCGCTGCTTTATTATCCTCTTGGAGAACCTGGGAAGACAACGGAGGACATGTAAGAAATTTATATTATTTTGCACGCCACAGCCAGTCCAGAAAGGTGGGTCGCGAGCTAGGACATCCAGACGTACGTCAGTTAGTTGTACAGAGAATTAGACTCACCGACATACATCATCATTACCTTCGATAGACTTACATGACAATGTAACGATTTTCTTCATGGTGAAGGAAGAAGCTCAGAGCAGTTAGCTAAAGGGAATACTTAATCGTAGACGGGCTCGCAATTTTGGCTCTATAGCATCCAGAGGTTGGCATCTCCGATTATGTTACGATGGCAAAATCGATGGTACGATGGCCATCGCCATCGTTCTTACGATGGAGAATGCAATACCATCGCTCCATTGGCATCGGAACCATAAATCGCCAATTTTCATAGGCGATGACCTACGATGAAATAACCGTCGGCGATGGCCTTCGTAGGGCGTCACAATCGGCGATGCACCATCGCATTAACACATTTTAAAAATGCAAACATCTCAAATCACAAACATCGAACAAAAGCAGCATCTGTTATAACCTCGGCTTGTGTGCGATTTTCAAACTAGTAATACTATTCCTAGCTGATAAAAGGTGCGAAATGTATTAAAATGAACTTTGTTACCCTCTCTTTGTTTTAATGTTACTAAAATAATGAATGTTTCAAACTCGTAAAGATGTTTTTCTGTAGTCTTAGCCTTCTTTCATCGGTACAATTTTCTATGTATAATTATTACAGACGTTCCGAAGATCGCCTCAAAATAGAGAATTTCAATTTCACTCCCAGTGCCCCTGCAGAAATAGTTCAAGACGTAGAAAAGATTACATCGGAATGGAGAATTAAATTTTGTTGCACGATCCTTGAAGAGTTATTCAAAGTCACTGCGAGAACTTGTTACATGGAGACTATGCAGTTATATATCATCTCATAATGGTTTTACTACACGTTGATGGGAGAATGCTGGACCCAATCTCAAACAGGGTCCAAAACTCACTACGTAGAAGAACACTCGCATCTACATTGAAGAATGAAGCAGGATGCGCTGCAGAAACAGAATCGGATCAAATTTCGAAGGGAAGCATCAGCACTGCGTGCTTTTGATGACAAGCACACTGACTGGTGAAAGGTGAAGTCCTGTCTCCACATAGGGGGCTGAAATTACAACGTTAGCACTCATGGCGTGAGTGATGCAAGAAGTGGAATTGTGCGTCGTCGCAAAGCACTCGGGGGCGGAGACGCTAGAGGCCCATGCCAAGAGAGGAGCCAAAACAATTCCGTTCGTAACACGGATAGGAAATCGGGGGAATCAAACGTGAGTCCCACCGACACGGGAGAGGGCGCAGGCGCTCCCTACCGAAGGAGAGAAGCACTATCTCACTTCAACGAACTCCTTCGTCAAACTGACAAGTTCTTTTTAAGAAGACCCGAAGCGTGAACCTTGAAGCTTTTCCCCAATAAATTTTTTTTTTCGTCCTGTGGCTCTACAAAGTATACAAACAAAGATCCCTACATCTCAACCTGAACAACCATAACAGATTTTGAACCTTGCCCTCGCTCTCAAGAGTTTCCACCAAAAATAATAAAGATTTCACTGTTGTACCTATACAAAAAGATCGCTTATCTCGATCTTTCCAACACCAGCGAGCAGCTGTGCTGTTGTCATACATATATCTTACTGTCATAGGTTGCGCTAAGGCCTAAATGTATAAAATTTTACTACAGCCTGTATATGAGCAATAAATTCATAATAATGAAAACACTGAATAATTTATCTCTGTCGATTACTTAGCAATATTAATTAATTGACGAGGCAACTTGCGAAAATATAATTATACATAGACAATAATATTCATAACACCATCGCCGATGGACAAAATGGCCATCACCGATTGTTTGATACGATTTCCATCGGACCATCGCTATCGCCGATGGATTTCTGTGACGTCCCATCCTAAGTTCGTAGTTTTTCCGAGGGCGATGGTGTGTAGACCATCTTCATCGCATAATTGGCGAAGGCCATCGTGCCAGGCTCTGCATGGCAGCATCATTAGCATAGCTATTTATGAGAGCAAATGCGAAAGACAATCGATCCAATTACCTTGGGAAACATACAGTTTATTATAGGATATGTGATGTGCTACAGCCAGGGAGACTAGCATGCAGTCGTTGCCTATGATGCCTGACTTGAATAAAAAGAAGTAGCAAACTTAATCGAGCGAATGTACTGGATATCATAAATTTCCTAAAAAAATAAGGAAACTACCAAAATGATACATTCTGAAGGTAATATTTTGGAAGTGTCCTGCTTTTTATACATTTATTTTACTGAAAGTTATCGAGCTTTAACTCAATAGCAACAAAATGTTGAAGGGGGTGGAACTATTCAGACATTAGCCATTAGGTTGGCTTGTCTATACGCGTACAATGTAAACGTACAGAGTAGGTATCTACCTAGCGATTGCAACGTCATCTTCGCCAATTTTCTGGCGAACTTATTGAAGAAAATGCGTTCATTTGTCCATGGTATATATCTAATACGCTCAATTTCCCGCTACATTTTCAAGAACAATGCTGAAAATAAGATATTTTTTAGCACAGCAGTAATAGGAGAAACTCACCTTCTTCGTATCCTTCATCGCGAGTGTAACACAGACAGACAAATTGACGTACCTATCGCATTTATTAAAATACTTCTGTATCTTACCGTGAATAATAATGACGGCAAATAATTTTTTGCATTGACACCACTTCAATATTATAGCTCGGGGTCGTGATTATGGTGAACGGAAGATACTCTTGATACTGTAATTGTATAGTATCTCATACTGGATTTGATACAAAACATTTCATATGATACTTGTTACTTCATTCTGATACTTATCACCTGATTTCATACATAGTATACTTCATATACATGATACTTGATACTAGATATTTATACTTGACTTGATAGTTGATTAGTTACTTGATTTAATACGTGATACTTGGTTTTCAGTTCAGGAATCGAAGGAGCTGGAACTAATGTGAGCCAGGCATATAAATGAAACCATAAACAAGTTCACTCGACAGTTTGGAGTAGTCAGATGCAGCGTCTAACGCCAGGGCCACGCTATACAATCGCACGCGGACCTTCAGCTCGCACGTCATACAAACTACCGTATCTATGCTACCGGTTGTTTGTATAGCGACGCGGGTCATGCGAGATAAGTATACGCTCATGAGTTGAGTGTACGAGTGCCAGGGGCGGCACCGGGAAATTTCCACTAGAGGGGGCTGAAGGGGGCTATAAGTAAAATGTGGAGGAGGTTCACAATCTATCACAAACATGTATGATGGTTAAATTGTAACAATATTTGAGGGGAGGGAGCTAA
This sequence comes from Parhyale hawaiensis, assembly GCA_001587735.2. Taxonomy (NCBI): domain Eukaryota; kingdom Metazoa; phylum Arthropoda; class Malacostraca; order Amphipoda; family Hyalidae; genus Parhyale; species Parhyale hawaiensis. Next base: position 59,211 of record LQNS02277096.1, on the reverse strand, counting down.
GGCAGTACTTGGTTCAATATTGGGGGAGGAGGGCTCAAGCGCCCCCCTCCCCCCACCTCTTTAGCGCAGTCACTGGTGATTGTAGAGAGTGGCTTCGGTAATTGTGTGCTCGTATTGTAGAGTTATGTGCTCGTATATCTTATGAGTTATATGCTCGTAACTTAGATATCGATCGTTGCTCATTTTCTTCGAGGCCCAGCAATACCAGCATCTTTCTGTCCTTGGCGGCCAAAATGCGATCCCGTCCAGGATACGAATAGACTGGCTATCTTATGAAGGCGATCAACGAATATAATTCTAGTAAAACAAAAATAGACGCATAAATAAATTTTAAAAATTATACCGTAACATGAGCTTCACTATTTCGTTTGATACATTAATGATCTTATGGCAAAAAAAATATAAGTAGTCTACGTAATTGTTTCCATCTGAAAAAAACGGGTATAGATTAATGAGATAAATACACAACGGTTGTTATTACAGACAAAGGAAGACACGCACAATTTCTTAGCGCACCTCAAATCGACCGGTCGAGACCGTTAATTGTGACGTCAACATTACCTCTTGGCATGGCGGTGCACATAGCGCTGGTATCATAGATACGATATTACAATTTAATGCAATTAATTGTGACGTCATCGTTGTCATTAATTTTCTCGCGAAAATGCTGAAAACATCATCGCCTTAGTTTTTTTTTTGTCTGTGGTCACTATCATAGAGCCTAATAACTTGATAAATTACGTTTATAAAAGTAAAACTTGGTACATTTTGAAGCGAAGAAGAGATGGATATTAGTACGGCACATCCAGCAGTAATCTCCAAATACCTCGGGACTCCCAAGTTATCTTAAAGGAATGAATAAAGGAAGGGGAGATGGAAGGCGGGAGAGACTGAGGGCGATGAGGAGGCGGAGGCGATCGATAAATGTAATTATTTTATTGCCCAGACAAATTGCATGGAAGTAAATTTAATCTCATCAGTCAGGTTGTTTTTCCGACATTGAGTAGCCCGAGGCAGAGGGGCTGGAAAACCCTCAGCAGTTTTTCAAAGAAAAGCAATTTGTTTACACACCAATAATTGGTTCTTAGGACAGAAGATTTGCATTATTTTATTTATAAAATACCGAAATCCCAATAGAAATCTCTAGTATTTTCAAAGTAGGAATTATACTTTCAGTAGGTGTTATTATTAATGGAAAAAATCTCGAGCAATATATTTTAAAAATATCTAAATTACATACAAAATCTTGAGCAGTTTTTGAAACGAGAGATATCTATGCCACCGTAGGTAATAGGTTATAGACTATTAGTGAAATAAAGTCTGAATCGGTCTCTTAACGAATGGTTAGAATGCTTGCATTGAATGAAGAAGCTGCTGCAAGTTGAGGTGGAAGTTCTTGTCCGATACTTATAAGCTAACTAGAGGGCCCAGCCAGCATACATGATGGCAGAGACTTAGTACTTCACGAACCCCCCCCTTGTTGTCTCCTGTGCGTTTTACTTCTCAGAGGGCTTCTTAAATGGACATTCATGCAGCATTCTGCCTGGAAAACTGACATCTTCAGAAGCACTTTTGAACACGTCCGAACAGAGTGATCTGGGCGAGCTCAGATTCCTCAGCTGGAGTTCCCTCTAGTTTCTTAATATCTTATTCCCATAGAGCGTGAAAATTAGTACTTAAGAAAAACCCCTGTTGTTGAAAGGCCCCGCCAAGCGATGAAATTTTCGCTGGTTCGCTACGCCCTTGAATTTCTTCCTATACTATTCCCATTCATCGGATCGCTACGCCCTCAAATTTCTTACTTCCTTATTTCTCTTCATCGGATCGCTACGCCCTAGAATTTCTCATTTCTTCCTATCTTATTCCCATAGAGCGTGACGGAGAGACGGACCAACATTGGAGCAAGCAAGCAAGCGAGCAACAACACGGTGTTTTATTATATAGTGGATGTAATTTGCCTCCGTTGAGAGACTTGCATTATTTTTTCAGAACTGCGATTGGTGCCATCAAGAGAGGCGATGCATTTACAGGTTATCCGTTGACTCCTTTCGAGTAGGAACACCTTGACCCATAATCGTCAAGTATGAGTAACATAAAATGCTACATAAACTTTTCCCCTTTGGAAAGAAGTAGCAAATCTAGTAATGTTAAACAATCTGTATTCTGAATGTGGTAATAAGAAGCATAAGTAGTAGAGTACACACGTCCATAACAGAATAGCAGTAGCTCTCGTAATAGGTATACGTGCACGTACGTAGGACTAGTACACGTGTACGTCTTTAGTAGTCGGCAAGTATGGTCCACACGCACCATTAGAGGCAGAACTGCAATAACACAAGAAACCCCCGAATATCAATCAGGCTCCAAGCGCCCCAGTTCCAACTGTCCAAAGAAGAAGTCTAATGAAATCCTCAGTTCAAGAGACTCCCAAAGCTCGCCATTAGAGAGTTTGATCGCTTTCGAAGAGTCCGAACGCTCGCAACTTCCACTCAATGACATCAATTTCGGTAAACTGAAAAAAAGTTCCACTGAACAGTAGGAGGAGCGGTCCCGACTTCGCTTTACAGTTGGACTTAACTTTAATGCTTTAGGGGCGCGATACATCGAAGTTAAAAACAAATCTAACGAACTACTGGATAGGTGCCTATATCGTTGTTTCCAAAAGAAAGTCTACCAAATTTCTATATAAACATATGTATATATAAGATATACCTACCGTAATAGGTATTTTCAGAGCAAAGAAAAAATAATCACTAATATGATCTATCTCGTGGTTAAAGGCTTTTTTTAACAGTGACTAAACAAATAAAAAATATTAACTTCACTGAGTAAAAAATAATGAAATACAGAAAGCAGTTTTAGGAGGGTTGACACGAAACATTCTCTTTATCAGTTAAAACCTTTTTTTATGGTTCCACTGACACAGTGGCTATGGGGAATGTTGCCCCACTCGTCACAACGTCGGACGTTCTATTCCCAAGAATCCAGGGCGAATAATGCTCGTATTCCGTAGTGCAGCGTCAGCATTTCTGTCACTGATAATCTATTGGCGAGAGTACCGACTTTACGGCAGAGGTGCAGTCGTCGTGTGAGCCGTCTGTACTTCTACGATGCCATAGCTCTGACAATCTGTGGTCGACTGCAGCCGTACACTCCTCTGCACCCTAGAGAGGATTTTTTGTAACACGAAGCAGTGCATGTGGTTGGGGTGCACGGTCAAGGTGACGCTACGTTTAATAAAAGTGGCAGTTCAAACATCAGAAAAACTGCTACAGATGATGGAATAACAGCATAGCGTTAAAAACTATTAACACTAAGTCTTACTTATATAGACATCAATAACGATAATATCATTTATTTCTCCTACACGTGGAGATGATCTCGAAACAACAATAAGCGGCTGTTGTTGAATAGGCTGCGCGACTAGCGTTTCGATGTTCGACATAGAGAAAGTATTACCCTAAAACCAACACGCTTTTTTTTATGAACCGAAGTGAAATACCCGCCTAGGCGTACTGTATACGAGCACAATAAAGCAAGTACTTTCATCACTGCACGCGAAAGCGTGCTGGTTTTGGGATTTTTTAGTGCAGCGACAGTTTAGGAAATTAAGACAGCAAGACACGGAGGAGGCAGATTTGCATGGCCGCAGAACATCACGCGATATATGTCAGACCGAGAGCGATGAGGGAAGATGGTCTAACACGCGCGGTCCATCTCACGTGATTGTGCAGCGATTCTCGGTCTGCATAGAGAAAAGTAGCTCTATATCGTTGTATGGCTGGCCGAAAGGGTGTGGACCTAGTCAGTGGTAAAACTAATGAAAAATAAATAGGTACTTCCTGTGATTCTTACAGATATTATGTACTTGAATAAGTAATTTGGAATGCAGTTAGCAAGTAAGACATAGCATATGTATGAGAAAGTCCATAAATATGTATAAATGACATTCGCACCAGCACGATGAAGTACAGTAAATGAATTATGTGCACAGTTGATACATCGTTAGACTATACAATATATATTTACACTGTTATACATATACATAATACAGTAATAGGCGTGAGACAAGTTGCAGAAAACAAATAAGTGGACGATCTTGTTAATAATTTACCTACTTGTTGGTTATGCTGATGTAACTCTGCTGGCTGTTTGCGAGAATCCTTATAATAGGTTGGAGGTTTCAGAATCCAGTCAGCGTGATTTGGAAGTGATTCACTCTTAGTATTCTAGGTGGGGGATGACGCTCAATGCAAGCAAGACCAAGTACATGCTTGTGTTTAGATCACGTACAGTGAGACCCGCTTTCCCCTCGCTCACACTGAATGGTGTGTCACTTCCTGTGGTTGATGACTTGGTAATCTTGGGTGTCAATTTTGATCCAAAGTTAACGTCTGAGCCCCACATCCGTTCGGATGCCTCACGAGCATCGCAGAAAATTGGTCTTCTGATACGTGCTTGGAGGATGTTTGGCTCGGTAGAGTTGACATGTTGCTGCTTCAGTTGCTATTTGCTATGTTCTCCACCTTCTGGAATATTACTCCTTAGTCTGGGGTTCTGCTGCCAATTGTCATCTGCGTTTACTTGACCGAGTGGTTCGTCGATGTGCGTTCATGCTGGATGGTGTGCCCTGTCATCTGGCGCATCGTCGCAGAGTTGGTGTGGTCTGTTTTCCTTATCTATTTCATGGCCCTAATCATCCAGTGTCGGTTTTTCTCCTGTAGCCATTTACTCGGGTGAGAAAAACTCGGCGTACTGGTGCTCTTTATGAGTTTGCCTTGGATAAAGTACGATACCGCACAAGCCAGTATTCTCGTTCGTTTTTTTCAACATATGTAGAAGTTTGGAATGATATTGATGGCTCTGCCTTTGCTGGTGTGGGTATTGGCAGCTTTGAACATTCTGTAAACAGAGAAATTCTGTGACATCTCATCTTCTCTTTCTTTCCTTTTTTCGCTTGCTGGGCTGGTTGCGTGAGGGTTTGTTAACCTTGTGGAGTTTCCTCCTTTCTCACGTTGCCAGTCTAGCGTATCTTAATTATAATAATACTTACGGTACAAACAAGTTTTTAGAAAAATAGACAAAAGGCAGACAGGAGGTAGACTATTGACAATTTTTCATAAACGAATTGAAGCAAATCGATAAGAGGGAGAATATAAGCAAGTCTTTTTTTAACTAGGCATGTCTCACTATTCTAGTCAATACGGTATTCTAAATTCCAGCTAATCCAAAAGAGCACTACAGAGAAAGGTAGGTAGTGCCCCATCACTAGTACGCCATGATGTGCACACATAAACTGCAAGTTCCTTCTATACACGAGCACACAAGGGCATGACTTCTAGTCACTGCACGGGTAACCGTGCAGGCTTTGGGACACTATATAGCTACATGCTTTTTACAGTGATTGTGTGATCCCACAATAACGTGTCGAAACAACTGAAACAAGAACGTTCACTCGTTATACCCCCAGCGCTCGCAACGGATAGCTAAATTAATCATTGGATACTCTACATATAGCAAAACAGGAATATAAAGGACCTGTACCCTTCAGTACCCTAAAAAAGTTTTTGGACGCCCCACAAGCTAATCTGCTGCTTCAAATTTTGGGGCGGACGAGGATTGTGTTAGGGTAGGTAGTTACCGAAGTCGAGCAATTGCAAGAAAAGATTTCTGGAAGTCCGTTCGAAGAAGAGCGGATCACGGTCTTGTCTTAACTACGTTCAACTTTAACGAAGAAATAGTCCTTTCATGAGGGTTTCAGCTAGTGCATGGTCCTCTACATCCCAGTGAACATTCCAGTAAGGCTTGGTATACTTGGTATGACTGGACCGAAATTTCTATTTGGAAATGTCAAAAGTCTTTTTAGCTAAAAAAAATCAGAGCGCTAGTCGTTGCTGAAAATTTTCGAGCTGATAACGGCCGCAAGTGTTACAAAAAAAAAAATGTCTACGTAGGGCCGGAATTCCAGGAAATGGCAACGCCCCGGACACATGGCCGTATCCGGCCGGCTGTGGCACAAGCAAAACACAAATAACATCAGCCAGAAACGTTCATTAGTTGCCGTCAGTCCTCGCACCAGACAAACATTTCAAACCGATTCAATAGTAAATATCGAATAAGAACAAGGTGAAACATTCAGTCGTTACCGCAGTCCCTCGCAGCCTCAGTGGCGTGAGGGTAGGACATGAATAATGCAAGCAGAGCCTCAGATTGCAGCCCAGCTTGGTTCTCCCAGACCTCCACGGCCTCTCCTTATGGCCTGGATTCTTTCTTCAGGAGCCAATATGGCTCTCGTGTTTGAAAACAAGACGAAACTTTCCATTTTACAGAATAAATTTGAGTAATATGACGCCAGTAACTTAGAGCGTTTAATCAGATATGGAAAATAGGAGATGTGCACGTACGTATCATCAGTAATATTTCTGCAACAATTAAGCCCGAGTAGGCTAATTTTGATATGTTGTTTCTACGTTTGAAGAAGATAAAAACCTCATGTAGTACAAAGTATCAGAGGAAGACCTGATTCAGGAAAAAACTATTGACACAGAGCAGGAAAACGTGTTTCCACACATGGCAAAGCTACAGTAATATTGTCTACAATGATTGCACAATACCCTGAAGGTTGTGTCCGTGCCCAGTATCCACCAAAGTATCCCTGTCTCCATATTGTTTAACAAATAGACTGTTTAACAACTAGGCTGTTAAGAAAATAGTATTCAGATCACTTGTTTCCACGCCACAAATATTGCATACCGTACACATAACCCACTCCAATATCCTTGTCACTAATTGTAGCAAACTATTAAGTTCATAATGCGCCTCAGAATTATTTAACACTAGTTTCGATGCTCCAAGAACTGTGTAGGGGCTACACAAAAGTTAGCAACATTCATGTCGCAAAATCTGCTGGCCGGCCTACATACCTCTACATTATTTGTCCCTGTATGCACAGCTTCAGCTCCAGCGCGCAACATACAGTTCGTACAGATACCAAAGTTAATTCGTCATCAACAAACATAGCCTTTTCACCCTTGTCTCCACGCAACTATACAGTATATGTAACAGTTGTATTCCACACTCATCACCAAAATTTTAATCCCAGTCGTCTCCACGCAATATAAGTACAGCATGCGAAAAGACAAAGCTCTTTCTTCACACACAAAACACAGACCCCCTTCACTCATGTCTCCGACCACCATGGACACACCTTCCAAGTGGACACAGCACTCAAATATTAAAATCTCCACACTCCAGTTGTTTCTGCACAGTCTCTACACACAACGCTTGTTCCCTCACAAACTCCTTCACCGTCTGGTGGCCAGCATCTCCACCAATATCCACTTTTCCAGCAGCGGCAGCGCTATATGAGCCTTTTGCCATGGACGTATTGAACGGCGCGTAATTAAATGGAGCTGCTGGGCGGGCTTGTACAGCGACTCAAGAGGCCGGCGGAGCTTCTGATATGCGAGATAAAGCCGGCGAGGGTAAGTCTCCAGCATTAGATAAAAAGGCTTCTAAACCGGACAACAAAGGCCCTCTTAAAATCTAAAATTGTGTGGCCGTTATGAAGGTGGGCTACGTGCCTGGCTGCTAAGATAAAAGGATTAAGGAAGGTACGTTGTTTTTCTTTCCTATACATAGGCTATGGGGTGGTACGGGAGCATCAGACAACAAAGGCTTTCTAAACCGGACAACAAAGGCCCGCTTTAAATATAAAATTGTGCGGCCTTTATGTGATACGGGTAAAATAAAAGCATTAAGGAAGTACAGTAACAGAATAACGTACTACTAACGTGTGAGGAAAAAGTTGCTACAAAGGAAACTAAAGGTCCAGTTAAACTCCAAAACTGCGTATCTTATCAAACGGACCTTAACTCTCCTGGCCAGCAGCGAAATGAAGGGTTAAGGTATGTCCCTGACACGACAGAGCCAAATTAATTATTTCTAAGCTAGACAACAAAGGCCGCATTATAATTTTAATTATGTGACCATTGTAACAACATGCTTGGCTGCTGAAGAGTAAATCCTGTCCTCAGGAAGTACCTGTAGTGACAGCGCATCCCTACGAACAAAGTAAAGAAAGCCCGTGGCATGAAAAAAAGCACTGGATTCTATACCGGAATAAAATAGTTTCTAAGTAGGAAATAACATAGCTTTCATTTTACACAGAAACTTAGATAAATTAGGATGTTCTTTTTAATGTGGCCTTAGCTGCTATCTCAAGGTAGATACGTTATTTGTTATGCGTAAACGAATAGGTTAAAAAGGCTGCAAAAAAAAAAAAGAAGTGATACACTTATGGCAGTCGATTTTCCCGCGGTAAAGAAACTACCACTTTAAATTTATAATAAACAGAGAAAGACGAACCTCTACGTTAGAGTAAACAAATAACGGGGAAAATTATTCTAGCCCTTTAAAAGAGGCAAGGCTTCCGGTAACAACACTGCATACAATTTAGGCGCAAGTCGAGCAACGCAAGAGAAGTCTACACAAACACCAGACATAAAGTCAGCCATGAGCTTAAGCTGCGCTGAGGAGTTGGCTCGTTATCTTAAAAAAGCTTAATGGATAATAATGGATATGGAGGAGTCCCGTAATTAGTTAGGACGATAACGGAGGTGCCGGGAAGCTTTGGATACGCCAGGAAGTGGAGCTCGGTCAGTGAGTGAGGCACACTGAGGGCAGGCAGTGAGGGACACACTGAGAGCAGGCAGTGAGGGACACACTGAGGGCAGGCAGTGAGGGACACGCTGAGGGCAGACAGTGAGGCACACACTGAGGTCAGACAGTGAAGGACACACTGAGGGCAGGCAGTGAGGGACACACTGAGGGCAGACAGTGAGGGACACACTGAGGGCAGGCAGTGAGGGACACACTGAGGTCAGACAGTGAGGGACACACTGAGGTCAGACAGTGAGGGACACACTGAGGGCAGGCAGTGAAGGGCACACTGAGGGCAGGCAGGGAGGGACACACTGAGGGCAGGCAGTGCGGGACACACTGAGGGCAGGCAGTAAGGGACACACTGAGGGCAGGTAGTGAGGGACACACTGAGGGCAGACAGTGAGGGACACACTGAAGGCAGACAGTGAGGGACACACTGAGGGAAGACAGTGAGGGACACGCTGAGGGCAGACAGTGAGGGACACACTGAGGGCAGGCAGTGAAGGGCACACTGAGGGCAGACAGTGAGGGACACACTGAGGGCAGACAGTGAGGGACACACTGAGGGCAGACAGTGAGGGACACACTGAGGGCAGACAGTGAGGGACACACTGAGGGCAAGCAGT
>LQNS02277096.1:30203-49756 GCA_001587735.2 Parhyale hawaiensis | reverse complement strand
GGACACACTGAGGGCAGGCAGTGAGGGACACACTGAGGGCAGGCAGTGAGGGACACACTGAGGGCAGGCAGTGAGGGACACAGAGAGGGCAGGCAGTGAAGGACACACTGAGGGCAGGTAGTGAGGGACACAGAGAGGGTAGACAGTGAGGGACACACTGAGGGCAGGCAGTGAGGGACACATTGAGGGCAGGCAGTGAGGGACACAGAGAAGGCAGGCAGTGCGGGACCCAGAGAGGGCAGGCAGTGAGGGACCCAGAGAGGGACCCAGAATGGGCAGGCAGTGAGGGACCCAGAGAGGGCAGGCAGTGAGAGACACATTGAGGGCAGGCGGTGAGGGACGCAGAGAAGACAGGCAGTGAGGGACACAGAGAAGACAGGCAGTGAGAGACACACTGAGGGCAGCCAGTGAGAGACACACTGAGGGCAGCCAGTGAGGGACACACTGAGGGCAGCCAGTGAGGGACTCACTGAGGGCAGCCAGTGAGGGACACACTGAGGGCAGGCAGTGTGGGACACACTGAGGGCAGACAGTGAGGGACACACTGAGGGCAGGCAGTGAGGGACACAGAGAGGGCAGACAGTGAGGGACACACTGAGGGCAGGCAGTGAGGGATACACTGAGGGCAGGCAGTGAGGGACACAGATAGGGCAGGCAGTGGGGGACACACTGAGGGCAGGCAGTGAGGGACACGCTGAGGGCAGACAGTGAGGGACACACTGAGGGCAGGCAGTGAGGGACACATTGAGGGCAGGCAGTGAGGGACACAGAGAGGGACACAGAGAGGGCAGGCAGTGAGGGACACAGAGAGGGCAGGCAGTGAGGGACACAGAGTGGGCAGGCAGTGAGGGACCCAGAGAGGGGAGGCAGTGAGAGACACATTGAGGGCAGGCAGTGAGGGACACACTGAGGGCAGGCAGTGAGGGACACAGAGAGGGCAGGCAGTGAGGGACACAGAGAGGGCAGGCAGTGAGGGACACACAGTGGGCAGGCAGTGAGGGACCCAGAGAGGGGAGGCAGTGAGGGACACAGAGAGGGCAGGCAGCGAGGAGCACACTGAGGGCAGCCAATGAGAGACACACTGAGGGCAGCCAGTGAGGGACACACTGAGGGCAGCCAGTGAGGGACACACCGGAGTCATGGAGCACAAAATCACAAGGATATTTAAGAATCCAGCAGCCGATACAGATTCCCGTCTGCAGGATACAGATTCCCGCCTGTAGGACACAGATTCCCGTCTGCAGGATACAGATTCCCGCCTGCAAGATACAGATGGCGCGACCAAGCAGATCGATCGGGAGGACTTCGGAGACTTCCTGGGCCATTGCCTGCGTGATGGACTGCGCTCCCTGGTGATGTGTTTAGTGATGATAGTGATGCATGCTGGGAGATGAAAATTTGTGCATGGCGTAGGTGGTGATAAAAGTGATGCATGCTTGGCAATGAAACCGGTATGGTCGTGATGAAAGTGATACATGCCTGACAAAGAAATTGGCATGGTGGTGATGAAAGTGATGCGTGCCTGACAAAGAAAATGGCATGGTGGTGATGAAAGTGATGCGTACCAGGCTACGAAATTAATACGGTACATAGGTGATGAAGTGCGGTAATGAAAAAAATAGTAAAAACTTAAAGAGTGAACAGGATAGGTAATAGAAGTACAACTGGAGCATCAGTTACCATCGAAAAGCAATTTTGGTAACGAACGTTCAGGGACGGCAGTGATGGTCGTGATAGTGAAAGCGAGCTAATAGCTCAATACTGACGCAGTAAAGGGCTCGACTGGGAAGACAATTATTCAAGACAAATAACAAACTGTGTGCATTACCCAATAGCGCCACTAGGTCTTGCTAGCATGAAATTATTCGCCTTCTGAACTTATTAGTGATTGCAAGTTTGCGTCTCATAACAGTGGCCCCTAGCAGCGCCCCCGGCGTCTCAGAAGCCAATTCCATACAGAATACAAAAACAAAGAGAAAGTTTATTCAGAAATAAGAGCAACTCAGCAGATGGTCTGCTTATTCCCTTGTACAGTCAAGTTTAGTTAAACCTAGAACTGTTCTTAAAGACTCATCGTGACGTATACACGAGTACATACACACACACGGACACACATTCAGTAGGTACATAGCGGTACGAAGACACCTATGGCTATCCATAGAGATAGGTATGTACATATGCACAAACTTATGCATTGGCATACAATCTTTTGTAGGTAGTAGTTATATTAAAAGCACTGGATAGACGTCTAATACGTACAAGTGTTAGAGATTGTTTAATACATATTCATAAAAATTAGTAAATTTAGGATTAATTTAATAAAAAACATTGTTTACGTTAAAATTAAAAACCAATTTCATACCCAAAACTTAGTTTCTCATAATTTCTCAACGGGCTTCTCTACTTTTTTCTTCCTTTTTATAGATCTTCATGAGTTCTTAGATCCACTTTGTTTGAACGTGGCAACGCTAACTCCTGTGGCCCATCTCCAACTAACGATCTACAGCTCCCCACGTCGCCATTCTCGCCTCTAAGTCGCTACAGTATAAAAGCAACACAAGCTCAGTCGGTGCATGTGTTGTACGCTGCACAGCCTGCATTATATGATATAAATATATTTATATACATATATACTACATTACAAACAGTGACACCACACACTGTACACCGATACACACAGACAAACAAACAACACGCGGCACCACAAAGCTAAACAGCTCCAGAGCACCACACACACGCACGCTGGCTCGGTGCCAAGTCGTGGCACCAGCGAGAGATAAGCAGGCAGTTGATGGGGCGGCGAGGCTGCTGGGTTGGGATGGGCCGGGGTATGGATGTTCAAGCAGCGGACTCCCTCCCACGAACCGCACTAGTAAACCCTTTATAAGCTCACCGAACAAAAAAAAGTCGTCACCTGTTATTAATAATGTGTATAGGACCTCCACGAGCAATTTTGAACTCCATAGAAGTTAAGGTTATGTGGAAGCCATCTGAAGGCACCAGTCTTCATTCACAGCTGCCCAGGTATAGGCGTGTTCCAGATTTGCTCTAGACTCTGGAGCGATTGGAAGAAAGATCTCATGAAACGGCAAAAAGAAGTTAGGTATTGCTTTTGGTCACTCTACGGGACGTCGAGTAAAGGAAGTACCTAGGTTTGCTGGTGTTTCATGCTGTTCGTCTACTGCCGCCTATCTAATCCACTGTTTTGCGAGTCTCCAAACAATGGAAACAACGCTAGGCGTAATTGTGGTCGCAAAAAATTGTCAACTGATGGAGACCGCCGCCGCATTTCACCGAAATCGCTTTGCATCAAGGATGGAATTGTTGCAAAACGTCAATTGTGGCCCTGCTCCTGTTGTTTCTGAGCGGACTCTTCGTAGAGAACTCCATGCAATGAATATATAACGTCGTGTAGCTCGTAAGCGACCAGTGTTAACAGCAGCAAAAAAAAAAAAAAATGCTCGTCTAAAATGACGCAGAGCAAGCGCACATTGGACTGTCGAGGGCTGGAGAAGGGTCATCTGGGCAAGCCAATCACGATTCTGTCTCTATGCAAACGATGCCCGCTGTCGTGTTCACCGAAAGACCACATGAAGCCTTGAACGAAGCTTGTGTGCAATGGGCGACACAAGCAGGAGGTGGATCTGTCATGTTCTGGGGCTATTTTAATTACTCGGACGTGGGCCCATTGGTTGAAATAAGCATCAAACTAAGTCAGGAAGTCGACGGTACATTAACTTGTTAAATGACCAAGTTGTGCCATTTGCACAGTATCTGCATGTGGATCAAACTGCTACTTTGCCAATTTTTCAGGATGATAACTGCCGTAGCGGTATACATCGGGCTAGATCGGTCATGCATTGGCATGAAAACCATTCAGGCTATACAAGGCACCTAGAATGGCCGGCTAAGTCTCCAGACATGAACCCCATCGAGAACTTGTGGGACTATTTTGAACAAGCTCGGCGCCGAGAAGATCCTCCACGTACTATGGCTGATTTAAGGAATCGATTGATGCAAGAGCGGTTCAAAATGGATCAACTGTACATTAGAAATCTCGTAGACTCAATGCCTTCCAGAATCGCTGCTATTATACGGGCTCGTCGAGGTCCTACACCATAGTAATAGGTGACCAATTTTTTATTCGGGGAGGTTATTTGTTGCNAAGACTGGTTCAAAATGGATCAACTGTACATTAGAAATCTCGTAGACTCAATGCCTTCCAGAATCGCTGCTATTATACGGGCTCGTCGAGGTCCTACACCATAGTAATAGGTGACCAATTTTTTATTTGGGGAGGTTATTTGTTGCACTTCTTACAGCGTTATGCCTACTAGAGGTAAATAATTCAGGAAAGAAAGGGTTAATCCATTTAACAGACTATTTTTTATTGCTTAATGCTAATTTGCTCAAGATATTCAAGTCAGTGGTACATTGATGGCTGAATGAGCTGATGAGACTTTTTGGTTGACCCATAAGCGATTTCTGGCTTCAGTGTCTGGGGCGGCCACGATATATGTTAGGGTACCAGAGGTAACAGCCCGTGGCGAAGGTAAAAGACAACTAGCTACCTACTTCGGAGATCTCCGGTACGGTATTTGTTTTTGGCTTTTATATTTTTAATCGAGTTATGTACCCTCCTATGAACGGAACTCCGTCGTATATCGATCTACGTCTGTATTTGCAATCTATATAAGTAACGTCTCATAGAAAAAGTTGAATTTCCTGAAGGAAAGTTAAAATTTTACGCTCTACTTTATCGGTGAGTTGCATCAGTTGGAGTCATGTTGTTTTAGAAAGAAATAAGACGGATTGCCTATTGAATAAATTCTTGAAACTCACATTAATAAAAGAAATATTGACGCTTTGCATTTCTTTATTTTTACAGAAATTGAATCATACTCGTGATAGGAGATTCGTTTGAAATTTGATAAAACTGCGAAGTTGAAAAAAAATCAGAATGGCGTCTCTGCCACACTGACTTCCCAGTACAGGAGCTAGATGACTTAACAATCGTGACTCCCACAGGGGAGTTAGTCGACCTGGCATGACTCCCATGCAGGAGCGAACTGACTACCTACAATCATGAGTCTCATATAGGAGGCGGCCGACTCTGCCGCACATACAGAACTCTCGCACACCTACAAACATGTATCACCCCGAAAGGCAATGTAATGGTAAGAAACATTAGTGCTTCATCAGGTAATGGAGCGCTGGGTTCATGATAGGCCTGCGGTGGGGCCCGCACGGCACGTCCTGCGATTTTGGGGGCCAATTTGAGGGAATTTGCCTGCGTGCCGAGAGGCCTACGCCAGCGGGGGAGGCGGTGGAGAGAGCTAGTAACGGGGGAGTGATGAAAGGGAGAAAAAGGAGAGAGGGTGAAGAGGTAAAAGTGAGGATGGGTGAGGGTAAGAGAGTAGGGGCAGAGGATGCAGCAGAAATGAGCGAAGGTGGATTGAGTTCGGAGAAGCAGAGAAAGTGAGCAGGTAGAAGGGGAGGAGGAAGTTGCAATGAGAAGGGAAATGGGCAATAACGAGAATTCTGAGGGAGAAAATAACTTACGAGGGGAGGGGGGGTAAGGACGAGAAGATGAAGAGGAGCGAGGAGAAAGAGCAGTCGTCAAGGGTGCAGGGAAAGAGGGAAATAAGTGATGCAAGGAGAGCTAAAGAGATGAGGAGGAGATCGAAAAGAAAGCGTCCGTACAAAGTGCACCACAATTGTGCTGGCACATGGAAGACACCAAAATCAAAGTGCATATTACATTTTCCAACACAAGGTTTTGCAGTTGATATTTTCAGTCAACTATCCAATATACCGGAGCCAAAATGAGTCCTTGACTGTCCCATGCATAAAGAATTGGGGATTAATACCTAGAACTTGATCCAAAGTAGCGGAACCAAACCCCATACCTGAAGATCAGGCCAGATTATAGCTACTGATATTTACTTATCTTGATTGAACTATCCCAATCGATGCCGCCCTGTTTTTGTCTCAAAAACAGATTTTGAGGAAAAGCTACAGGTGGTTCAGGTATCAATGATACGGAGATAAAATTACTGTGTACCTAGTGGCGCGAAAACTTTGGTGAAAACTACGGCTTATTTAGCCATCTTTAGGCATCAAAGATACGGAAAGCTGCATTATCGCGTACGGTACCTACTAGTGAGGATACCTAGTGAGAACCAAATGAAGATGAGCGTGGCCACGCAACGGAATGAGTCTATAGATACAGTCACCCAGACTCACCTAATAAGAAGTGGTCCAAATTGAATGGCACCCAAGAAGGGCCGGCAGAGCGGAGGCTGAAAGCTTGGTGGATTTTGGGAATCCTTCGATCTAGGGGGGATTGGCCGCAAACTTTGGTGGTTTGGGAGGAGTTTTGGACGTAGCTGGGGTTTGTGCTGTATGGGGTGTGGACAGCACAAGTCAGGTGGGGTTGCGGACGTATAGCTGGGGTTCATGCGGCACGGGGTGTGAACAGCAGAGGTAGGAACACAGTAGGTACATTGAACACAGAAAGTAATTAATCAAAACAAGAGTTCTGTGGATCAATGGTGTTACAGCGACGCGAAATTCTTTAGGCAACTTTACAAATGTTGAGTGAAGCGAAGAAAATTTCTGAGTGAAGGAAAATTGTAACATCGATATATCTTCGTAAAATCTACAATATAATAAAGACCGATGTGTATTTATCTGTTGTTTATTTATCGGTTCATCCATTTTCTGTCACGCTTTAACAAAACAGATGGGCGGAAATTAGCGCCAGGTTGGAGGCTCTGGTCGTCCTCTCAAGTTCCATTGAAAACTGTTAGGAAAAAAATAGGCCGGGCTGCAGAAGATGGCAAACGTATCTAAATCAGGGACAGTTGAGATTCAAATAATTTTAAGACATCGCAGGCTTAGCCTGATTTGTACGAGTATTAGCTTCTCGATACATCGAATCTATGGCAAAGTATCGGGCGACCTTATGTCTGAATGCACTTCTTGCATTGCCGCAGTTGAAATCGCAGCACTGAAGATATCTGAAGCTTCCATTAGCACTCTCATGCATCTTGATTCGTAGTTTCTTCCCACAGATGATTTTGTTGCTTCAGGTTTTCTTCCCAAATTTAATTCAATGGTCGATGAAACAGCTTTCGCTGACCAAAATCGATTAGACCTGTATATAGGCTAGCCTACCGTATCCACAATACCGAATCTGAGCTATTACTTTGAGCGTTGCTGATCGGGCGGCAATCAGCCATGAAGTTTCTCAATTTCAGAGAGAAAAAAAATTTCGATACTGAGCGGCTCCATGTGAAGCCGTAAACGCTCGCTCATCTCAGGGTTCTTAGGTTAGCAGCTGTAATAACGAACGCATGAAAACGAAGGTTATCACAAATTCTTCGCTGTCATTTTATGACAGCGCGGGCCCTCTAGTGGACCTATAATTGCCATTACATGGCTGATGAATAGTTATTACCTACAGGGCTGCCGGCCTGTTTCTACAAAAATTCCCTTTGCAAAATAGCGTCAACCCGGATCAAAACGCTGAATTACCTGGCATGTAGTTCACAGTTGTTTGGGTGAACAGAGCAGAGGACGGGGGGGGGGGAGGCGGTCTCTCCACCCGGTGGAGTCGACAAGTCGACTTTAGGTGACTTACGATGATGTCACGGGGATATTTAATATTTCAACATAGAAGCTAAACCTGTTCAATAATTCATGGAAAATGATGCACTGCTCGTATAATTAACTAATAACGTAAAACACATATTTGCTATCCAACGATAACGCACCATTTCTGCTTCAACTAATAATCCGGATTTGCAGAGGTAAACTGAAATAGCTACATAATATTGGTACGGCATAGAATACAAGGAAAAGGTCTTCATATATGACAGACATCGCACCGTTTTTTATTTTAGCCATTATAAATAGGTAACATATTTAATTGTACAACAAAGCTGTACTTCATATTTGTAAAGAATAATGGAAAAAGTCTTTTTTCAGTATTAAGATATCGCAATCTCTAGCACGCAATTTCCGCTAAAATGTATTATGTATTTGTAAAACTTCAAAACAAACTCCAGATGAAATATTCATATAGAATATAACACTAAGAATGACCGTCGTGTGTTTATATATTTATTTATATGTTTATTTATTTAAATATTATTTTTTATTTATATGTTCGGTGTCACGCTCTTATGAATAGATAGGAAAAATTATTTCTTTTCCAACGTGGAAGTTCACTCAATGCAGATACATATATACAGCTTCTCTAAGCGCTCCGTTGCATCGTCTTTTTCTTCGTACTCTCTTCTGAGGTTTCCTTCATCCAATTTTTATTTTATTTTTCGTGTCCGCTCTTAACGAAATAGATAGGCGAAAAATAGGCCAGGATGCAGATATCGTAATCAACGATGATGATGGCGATCCTATTCCCTTCTGACGGGATTCAGACGGCAATAAACCCTATTGCAGAAGAAAGCTAAATTTGAAATACGGTACTTATCACTATTAACATTGAATGCAGTTCTTGCTCTTCCAGCTTCTCCTGCTGTTCCCGCGGAGTCTGATACAAGGAGGTTCTAATAGAGAGGAGTGCACCCTATCTATTTATCCTACGGGAGCGTTGCGAGTAAACTTTTCCCTTAAACTGGCTGAGTGGCTTATCCAATCGGAGAGCGGCTTNGTGGCCACGCTACGGAATGAGTCTATAGATACAGTCACCCAGACTCACCTAATAAGAAGTGGTCCAAATTGAATGGCACCCAAGAAGGGCCGGCAGAGCGGAGGCTGAAAGCTTGGTGGATTTTGGGAATCCTTCGATCTAGAGGGGATTGGCCGCAAACTTTGGTGGTTTGGGAGGAGTTTTGGACGTAGCTGGGGTTTGTGCTGTATGGGGTGTGGACAGCACAAGTTGGGTGGGGTTGCGGACGTAGCTGGGGTTCGTGCGGCAAAGGGTGTGAACAACAGAGGTAGGAACACAGTAGGTACATCGAACACAGAAAGTAGTTTATCAAAACAAGAGCTTCAGTGGGAACAATGGTGTTACAGCGACGCGAAATTCTTTAGGCAACTTTACGAATGTTGTGTGAAGCAAAAAAATTTCTGAGTGAAGGGAAATTGCAACATTGATGTATCCTCCTGAAATGGACCAATATTTGCCATTACATGGCTGATGAATTGCTATTACCTACAGGGCTGCCGGCCTATTTTAATAAAAGTTCCCGTTGCAAAATAGCGTCAACCCGAATCAAGAAGCTGAATTGCCTGGCATTCAGTTCACAGTTGTTTGGGTGAACGGAACAGAGGACATAGGTGGGGGGGAGGCGGTCTCTCTATCTGGTGGAGTCGACAAGTAGCCTTCAGGTGACTTACAATGATGTCATGGCGATATTTGATATTTCAACATAAAAGCTAAACCTTTTCAATAATTCATGGATAATGATACACTGCTCGTATAATTAACTAATGATGTGAAACATATCTTTGCTATCCAACGATATAGTACCATTTCTGCTTCAACTAATAATCCGGATTTGCGAGGTAAACTGAAGTACATAATATTGGTACGGTATAGAATACAAGGAAAAGGTCCTCGTATACGGCAGACATCGCACCGCTTCTTACTTTAGCCATTACAAATAGGTACCATATTCGTAAAACTAAGCTACACTTTCTATTTGTAAAGAATAATAGAAAAAATCTTTTTTCAGTATTAAGACATCGCACTCTCTAGCACGGAATTTCCGCTAAAATGTATTATGTATTTGCAAAACTTCAAAACAAACTGCAGCTCAAATATTCATATAGAATCTAACATATAGAATTTAACATGTTTATTTATATATTAATTTTTTATTTATAAGTTTGGCATCACGCTCTTAAGAATAGATAGGAAAATTTTTTTCTTTTCCAACGTACGTTGAAGTTCACCTAATGCAGATATAAATATATATATAGCTTCTCTAAGCACTCCGTTACATAGTCGTTCGTACTCTCTTCTGAGGTTTCCTTCATCCAATATTTATTTTATTTTTCGTGTCCGCTCTTAACGAAATAGATAGGCGAAAAATAGGCCAGGATGCAGATTTTGTAATCAACGATGACGAGGATGCAGAAGGTTAAAGTGAAATCCTTACCCCTTTATTATCTGAAGGCATTTCTTGCCCCGTTGGAATTTTTGGCGATTCTGTTCCCTTCTGATGGGATTCAGCAGGCAATAAGCCATATTGCAGAAGAAAGCTAAATTTGAAATACGGTACTTATCACTATTAACATTGAATGCAGTTCTTGCTCTTCCAGTTTCTCGCGCGGAGTCTGATGTTGATCGAAATTATATTTTCTTTTGGTTTACGATGTAGCTACACATTTTGTAGCAAATTAGCGAAGCGTAGAGGAATCGATTTTTTCCTGTATAGTAGACGTAGTAATTCTGTATTCCAACTTTTCGGGAGCGAAAATTTAGTTCTGCTTAAACTATCCCAATGTGTATTCTGGATACGCAGCGGAAATTAAATTCGGTGATGTTTCAGCGCTTACGAATACAGTTAATATCTTGCATACCATCTAAGGGAGGGAAGGAGCGTGTTGAAGACGAACTAAAGTGTACCGCTTAGAAGAAAGCACGCATCTCTTACGATAATAATTTGAGTTGGGAGTCATAGCGTTTTCCTCTATAAGCATTTTAAAAGGAAAGTACAATCAATGAAGAAGTGCCATCAGTCATCACAAATTGCTTGTGATGAAGAAGAAGCAAGTCAAAGAAGAGAAGATTTTGCATCAGCCAATATGAAGCAAATATATCGATTATTGCGTGATTTTTTTCACGCGCGGGTCCACTAGTGTATCTAAGAGGCCTGACCAGCTTCAGAGCTTATACCCTTTCAAATATCAGCTATTAACGTGGATTTGCACAAGTAATCTACGATTCGTAATATTGGTAGCCTATATATGTATATATTTGAGAGTGGTCCCTATCAGTGTAGAATTGCACAAGTAAGCTGGGGTTTATATTAGTATGGAATATTAGAGAGAAAGTCCCGTCAGCGTTACATATCGCTTGCTACGTTAATTCGGCTAATCATGCGGATTTGCTCAAATAAACCGGAACCCATAATATTTGTATAGAATATTAGAGAGAGAGCCCTGTCAGAGTCAGCTATGGCACTAACAACAGCACAAAGTTGGCCTCAAGAGAGTTAGGTGAGGACCTGAGCAGCAGCAATGCGGAGGTCCCTCAGGGCTGCGCCTCTATTAGTGAAGAGGCAAAAAGGTAACAAGGTAGACGGCGGGAGGTATTGGGGATGTCTTGATTTGGAGGGGAAATAACATCGAGGCAAAAGGTAACAAGGTAGACTCTGGTGAAACTGCTGCACACGTTGTTATGGTTTTTAGGATAAAATTCTTGAAAGAAATTAAAGAATTGTAAGAAGTCTTTAGTGATATACTGCCAATGGATGTTATAGATTTAAGGAAATTTTTCAAGAGCATGGTGTGAAGGTATACCTGCAGTAAAAGACGGCGGATGCTGTGGTTTGAGGGAAGTATTACAACAACAATGGAAAGAAGAAGGTATGGACTAGAGCGAAATACGGTGGATATACGTACTGGTTTTAGCAAAAATTCCTAAATGAATAGTAGAATGTTGAGACTGGAGTGAAACACGGTGGATGATATGATCTTAGGAAAAAAGGATTTCGATAAAAATGGTGAAACTGCAAACTAAAATAACTGTATTGGGTAGAAGAGAAAAAATGAATTAACAAACTAGAGTACTGACAACAGACAAGTGACATTCTAGTGAAGGAAAAATTCGCAAGAGAAAATTGCAAAGGAAGACTAGAAACACCTTGGACGATGTGGATTTCGGAAAAAAAGCATTAGAAGATTATAAAAAAAACAGGCAGAAAAGTAACTACGGCCGACCGGTGCTTGATACAGTTCGACAGAGAAGGATTCTTTTTAGCGAAATATCACAACGTAAATGGCGAGAAGTTATATATACAATAATATCCAATACAGAGGCGACATTGATGTACACGGAATGTGCACTAAAATACCTCTGTCGAATAAGATGCCCTTTATTGCGGCACTGGAAGTATGTTTTCCTTTATCTATGATGTTGAGATGATATTTTAGTGATCGAAACAATTTTCATTCGGTACAACCCTATGAAATGTAAAATTCTGTCTAGGGCTGCATTTCTTGCGTAATGAAACGAAAATTGAATTTAAAAAACTGGGACCCGCGGAAACCCGCAGCCCGTAGCACAGTTCAACGACACGCGAGACACTTCGACGGACACTGGGCCCGCAGAACTCAACAGACAAGTGGCACTGCACCCGGAGCACGCACTGCCAGCAGAGCCGACCAACACCATACTGGCGACAATGCAGCCTTTCTTTCCCTTCGCTGCGAAGTGCAAAAAAAAAAGGCTATGAAAATTCGCTGCCTTAGCTGAGCGGGTAAAAGGTTAATAACGTGACGTCATATATCAGGACGAGAGAATATTTAAAATTTCAATGCAGCTCCCGTCGGAAAAGCACCACTCGTATCAAGCACTCGTACACTGTGTCTGGAGGAAGGTAGCTGTGTATTTAAGACAACGTAACTATCTATAAAACATACATACAAGCACACTTCAACTATTAGATAGCTGGGTCGCCCCAGAAGCTAAATGTTACAAAAAAAAGCTTTGGGGCGACTCAAAATTCTGTTAGAACTGCGAAAAACGCACGATATGATACTAAGAAATTTAAAAATTATATAATGCTGCCTTATAGAGTTCCACTAATGCCGAGGCCACACTAATACAATTGGACGCTCAACTTGACATCCCGATGCACAGTGAAAATAAGTCAGTAGCACAGATACGGGAGTTAGCATGAACGTAGTGTACATGAACGCCTGCTCAGAAGTTGAGCGTGCGACTGTCGGGTGATGCACCGGCATAAAGCCACCGCCACACCAGTGTAGTAAGTGACGTGAGACGTAACAAAACAAAGTTGTTGCACGAAAAAACGTAACGTCGGGTACAGCAGTCTACTGTCCCCACCGACGCAACCCAGATCGAGCGGAACACCGTGCGCTGCTGTCGGTCACAGGCAACATGTCTCCCGCAAAAATTGCATTGCGTTGCTTGTTGCGCTGGTGTGGTCCTGGCCTTAGTAGACCTGCAAGCCAGCAATGAGAAAGCGACCCGATTTTTCTCAACTTCCCCTTTACAAATTTGCCAAGCTACCAACTCGTCCCGAACTGAGGTGTGCCTACAAAAGCCTGCAGGAAGGGAAGAAGCTCCAGACCCGAGGGAGGCTAATAGACCGAGGAATTGAAAGACTTCATTGAAAAGTTTGTTCTGGAGAGACGCAAGTTGCAAATTAAAAGGAAGGATGTTCTCAGGAGGGAGAACTCTCCGTGTTAGGAAATGTTGAATTTAAACTTAAGTGACAGGCACAGATGGGAAGTGGCAGAGTTTACATGGATGATACGAGGAGGGTAGAGGAGGACAGTTGCGACTAGCCAATGAGCAAAAGACGGAACGTTCGAACTGCCAGCAGCCACCTGGCCCAGTTTCAGCTCTTGATGCCGAGGTGCAATTGCACATCCCTGAATTTTATGAATATAAATCAAGGATTAGGAGGGTGAAGACAAAAACTCCCCGTCGTAGAAGAAGCTAAAAAGATGCGACGCCATACATGTCGGCAGGTCGAGTCTCGCAACAGTGGAAAAAGAATTCGTGGAATGAGCCCTCTGCCGGCAAATGACAACGTGATCGAGGATATTTTTATTAAGCTATCCTAGCGAGAACATTTATCAGCTGCCTAGCTGGTAAAGGGTCAAGTTTTTGGTATAAGGGCAGGTCTATACTCAGTGGAACATGCACGTCAGGGAGCACTTCGCCTGCGGCGTAAAAGAAAGCAACACGTACGTCTCAGATCTGGATAGTCGGATTCATACGACATGCAAATGAACGAGTTCTCTTGATATTTTGTTGAGCGCACAGCAATACAGCTGTGTGCCCACTGAGAAAAGTTCTTACAATGTGAGCTGACAAGTAAGTTTGATCAGCAAGTAAGGAAACGTCGGATATGTCGTGTCTCGTTATATTTGGAACTATAGAACTCAAAGAGCTGTACATTATCTGCTGTTGTATACATGGACGCAGCAACGCATTAGGACGCTGAGCTGAAGAAACACGTTCATATGAGTGTCGTGTGAAAGCGCCTTAGGAATGCATATATACTGATGTATAGAAAAAACTAGAAACGTACATGGATCAAGCCATGCCAATAACTTGACGGAAGGGCACAAGGAGTAAAGCAAAAAGAGAACAAACTATATATACACGATAAATTTTGAGTACCGTATCCATTTCAGGGCTTATTTTATAGGCGATTTGTTGGAAACATACAGTAACAATTGAATGACTCTTTTTTTTTTTTACTTCCATAAATACCTACTTACCAGAACCCAGTGTAGAAGATGACGCAAAGTAGTCATGTCTGAAATCATAAGTTCTATCAAGATCTCATTCGTATAAGAGTAACTTACTCAAACATATCAGGTCGTAAATTATGAATAAATGCCAGGTAACATAATAGGAGATTTAAGGAAAATTGCAAGCACAATACCGTACCGGTCACAAAAATCTCAGGTCAAAAATGACAACCTGCATACGATATATCAGGTCCATATAAGTAAATTCAACAAAATTCTCAGGTCTCGCAAAAGATAGCACAAAAAGCTCAAACGCAAAACAGTAATTCCCCAAAGCACACAACGGTAGATTCGACGAAAATCTCAGGTGAAATGGTGAAATCCACGCAAACGTCCGGCCGAAAAAGCAGCCTACACGAAAATCTCAGGTCCAAAAGAAGCCGAATCAACTGAAGGGTCAGGCTTCAAAATCCACAAATGTTGGGCGCTTCACGTCATTACTGACGAAATTACCTCCTTCTTGGGCCGAAAACTCCTGCAGTTTGGACTTCTCGAGTCACATCTAACTGCCCCTCTCATTGGATGGCATCAACGGCCCTCCCCCAACTGTACCCCCAACATTTCCATAGAAATCGACTAAGTTTCGGAGCAGCGGAAGCGCGTATCTGATCCGCTGGCCCATTGCGCGGTCACGCTTTGGTCACACTTATATGCGTGCTGGCGCCGCTCCATTACATGTTTCTGAACTATAGACTACTGTGACAACTTGCTCCCTGTGAACACATGCAGATATAACAACGCACGAAACTCGTTGATCGTTTTAATGAAAAAGGGGGACTTAATTGACACCCCCAGTGAATTGCAGATATAAAATTGCACGAGATTCGTTGATCGTTTCCTCAAAAAGTGGCCACCTAGTGGAAACTGTCCAAAGAATTGCAGGTATTTAATTGCACAGGATTCGGTGATTGTTTTAGTAGAAAATGAGAACCTAGATGATTAACAATCGGTTACCTGGACAACTATACTTTAGTTAGCTTAGTCAAAGAATCAGAGCTAAACTCTCACGGGATTAGATTAGATAGGCGGGCGGCAGTAGACGAACCAAGAGGCCCATACCCAAAGAGACACCGAAACGTACGCGCCGGCCCTCTATGAGCTATTGCCATTATGTTAGTAGGATGTAGAGGACTGGAGAAACGAGAGGAGAAAAAATGGAAGACGAAAGAAAATAAGGAAGAAAAAAGAAGGGGGAGAAGAATATCAGCCAAAGAGATGATCGTGAATGCACACAAACAAGATCGATAGCCGCTGATATGCGGAGCCCAAAGATATACATAGAGCAGAAGTGAGAAGAAGTCGTCTTAAGATGGCTTGGGAAGCTTTGGCCGTTAAGTGCTTGCGACTCGTGGAGGAGGATGAGGAAGATTAGTAGGTGATTTACGAAGGATCGATCAGTAGCCCACACAATTCAAGTTGCGAAATCTCTCCCCATTCGAATTATGGTTAAAGTTTCACGAGATCAATTGTCCGTTTTATCAAAGATTTGCTATTCCAAACCACGCTCTATATACGGTTCATGTGGAAGCTCTTGCACCTGTGAAATTCTGCTAGATTAGGAGTACTACATTGTCGCTTTACAAAACATCGAAATCCTGCAGTAATGACTCTTTTCCGAAAACTGCTGTCGTCATGGTTACAAGCTCAGCAATCTACTGACTGTAGGTATGGTGGAACTCTTGCTCTATATGATCTTATGCTAACATTACATGCAGTCTTTAGAGTGCTGTATGTATTAAATGTTTAGAACTAATACACCACAATGGTACCTATCGTAACACAGCATATAATGAAATATAGTTAAATAAAAACTATACTCGTATGCACAACTCTTTGAGCAGGTTCTATCACTATGTGTTCTGAACTGAAAACAATTGTAGTTGGTGCACTAATTTCTTCCTCAAAGAATAATTTTCCAAGTTCTTGTTATTATACAAGTGTACAGCATGTAGAGGCTGCCTCGAGCCATACCGAATTACTAAGTTCTTCATGAGAGAAAAAAAAAATACATGATCGTGTTTATGGAAGTATGATTAGATTTATCTTTTAATTATAAACTCACCGCAAGAGATGTTTCTGCACATGGCTAACAAGGGCCACAAGTCTTCTGGTTCACAACAAGATCACTTTACTGAGGGTTTACTCAATGGTAATAAAATGAGATACTTTCTCACCAAAGGTTGACTTCCATCGCTTACACGAATTTTTATAACAACGCATGGCAGTCACGTACGGCAAGAATTCTATATACACAAAGAGATCGAATTTTCGTGGCTATACCAAAGTGCTATAAATTTGTGCTTTCGGAAAGAAGGTTAACTTCTTCTGGGCTCGCACAAGTCCCTATAATAACGCATGACTGTCACGTTCTCTAAACTTTTCAATTTCAAAAGAGAGAGTTAGCAAGAGACCATGTCAGCTTCCCTCAGACTAACCCACAATGTATGCCAGTCAGGAAAGGGAGGATGTCCAAAAATCTGACCAAATTGTTCACTTCGGAGATGCTTTATGTCCTGGAGCCTCACCGCCGGCGACGGGAGGGACATCAATTATGCGCCAGTCGTCGCCTTGCGACCAAAAAATTCAGCTGAGCCTTTCGAACGCAGGCGCCATTTGTTTCTTCCGGGAAGAGGAATGTAGGGTGCGCATGCGAGATACNCTGGAGCCTCACCGCCGGCGACGGGAGGGACATCAATTATGCGCCAGTCGTCGCCTTGCGACCAAAAAATTCAGCTGAGCCTTTCGAACGCAGGCGCCATTTGTTTCTTCCGGGAAGAGGAATGTAGGGTGCGCATGCGAGATACCTACATGCCACCTACAGTATATATCTATTCTTACTCGGATAATTGTATAGGTACTTACTCGACGCCATTTGTATATTGCCGGAGAGTTGAATGCTACGTAATTGAGAAAACCGGAGACCCACGAGCAAGTTATCTCCATAGAGTGCTTCCGTGTGGACGGTTTATTATAAGATTGTAGAAGAGACGAGGCTATAGAATGCTCTGCTGTTATTCCTAAACTATCTTAAAAAGAGGACTCTGCAACATTAGGTAAGTTAAACTGGTACCCACCCGTATAATGGAGCTATAATCGGCAGTTAACTGGGCCCTTTTCCTGTCTTACCTCATAAAAAAAAACAATTTTGCTTGAATAAAAATTTTTGAACGACGACACACATTTTAGTGAGCAAAACTATAATACTGTACGAGAAACGTACAATATATTTAAAAATCGGGTGGTCAGTCTACATGAGGGGTTCCCAATCGGGGGTGCTCGTACCCCTCAGGGGAGCGAGATAACCTTCCATGGGGTGCGAAACTTTCGGTAAAATAAAGTTGGATAGATTAATTAGATAGAAGAGGATAGATCCTTGCAACCACATGCAGGGAAGCCTCTGTGACATTCCAGAGCTCTCAGCAAACCTTCAGCAATGCATGCCGTGAACTCCTGATGGACATTCGTTGTTGGTGACGCTTCGTCACAAGAGGCCTTGCATTAAAAACTGTCATGACGATCGAGTCGCGGGTGATTATAAGTGTTTCTCGCACTCGATGCGCCTAAGCCGAGGGATTTATAATCCGAAGCTTTTGTTCACATCCTTGCTCAACAGCATCTTGGTTACAACATGAAAGAAATTTGAGAACTAGCAGGGGCTGGAGTAACGAGGGTGAAAAAGTTCAGGCACCGATTCGGCAGCGGGGGTAGAACAGAGTTATTAACTCTGGGAGGCCAAGGAAGTTTGAAGATGGAGAGCAACCATGCTCTAATGTACAGCAGGGAATTATATACTGCGTCGACCGCTGCTCGATAGCTTAGGTAAAAGAGAACAATGGCGTCTTCTAAAGCAATGTTGGACAGGCAGAAGCTTTCTCCAGATGTCGGAGTTGGAAGCTGGTTAAATGAACCCATCTTACAAAACAATTGGATCCGTAGTCGTAAGGAGCCCATTTTTCCAGGTCCAAGGAGTCGGACTGCGGCAATAGCTGCGCCCAGAAGTCGGAGTCGGAGCCAAACTTTACCATTTGACTCAGCAACTGGGGTATTTATAACATCGCTTATTCATATATTTCTACGTGAATGAACCCGACCGTAATGCGTTTATCTAAGTTTTCGTATTCTTCATGAAGTGGACGCGCCGCCAGGTGCGCTTCATGCAATGGTACGTGACTCGTTTGTAACGATCGGGAGCAAACTTTCGAGCTTTTGAAGTACGGGCGCAATAGAGTTCCGAAAGCGTAAACAGGAATATCGTCTCCATTTCAAGAGGTGTCTCGGTTTGGCGTCGATAAATTGTACAGTAGGCCCTATACGTTTCCCATACCTCCATGTTTTCTTTGACGAACATCATTGAAAATTGAGAATGTGTACCGTCGTACACAATACCAACCAAAGTTCTGCTACACTATTTTACGAGTTAACCCTTTTACTCAAGAATTACTCTGCCTTTCTCATAGGAATAACACTATTTGTTGCACTTATACCACGCTGCAAAAGAAAGGGTTAAAATGACGTCTGCTATAACAATTTCCTACAGATGACGTTAAACACTCTCTACGTTTCGGCAAATCTTCGTTTCAAGAACTGTCTCTATTTTTGGATTCTCTGTTTGATGAGTTTACTGCATTGGGGGCACCGAAATTCACTGCGCAGGTCACGTCAATCGATCCGAAACTGCAGAGTCGACAGCAGTGCCCTCGATCAACGGCCGTTTCGTGCCGTTACCCAGTCGATAAAGCCGTAAAAAACGGGGCCGGACATCTCGATGTCGAGCACGACAGGAGGCTGTCGTGACGATCGGGAGGCCAGTCGCAGCTGCCGGCGCTGCCCGAAAGAAACTTTTAGTTTTCTATTGTCACGGAGGACCGACCGTGAGTGACCGGCGGCCGTCCAGACAAAAACGCTTTGTCTTTGTGGCAGACAAACTGATGCAGCGCCCACCGGAAGAGCTCCCGTGTAAGAGCTCTGATGAGGCAGGTTCAGTGGAACTGATCTCGTGGAACAGTTCTGATTAAGCAGCTTTAATGACACAGGTCTGATTAAGCAGCTTCAATGGCACAGGTCTG
>LQNS02277096.1:11779-30148 GCA_001587735.2 Parhyale hawaiensis | reverse complement strand
CTGCAAAATATCGAAAAATGTTGTCGCCAAGTACAGAGAGTTCGGGCAATAGGCTAACTGTCACTGTGGATTCTCTCACGTACAGAATTGGCTATAATGGAGCTTATATATGTTGGTAAGGAATAGATATATTCTGTGAAGAGTACTGTGAACTGAATATGAAGTGTAAATAAGGCTTCAATCAAGAAAAAGAAGTTAAATTGAGTCGCCGAAAGGGAACAAATTCAGCGCTAGTGTTGTGCAAGTTTCCACCAGCATACACTGCAATTTTCTATAGGTAATTGCTAAATTAGTATGTATTACCAAAATTTATTTATACGCTAGAGGTCAGTTAAAATACTCCTTGGCTACTCAGCCATAGATTCGTCGATGATGACGTCACTTTTTGATGCTAATTTCTCGTGAGTCCTCCCGTTACGCTCTTTGCTTCCTGAAGCAGTCGGACTCTGGCAATGACAGCGCCCAGAAGTCGGAGTCGGAGCCAACTTGGCCATTTGACTCAGCAACTGGGGTATTTATAACATCGCTTATTCACATATTTCTACGTGAACGAACCCGACCGTAATGCGTTCATCGCAAGTTTTCGTATTCTTCATGAAGTGGACGCGCCGGCAGGTGCGCTCCATGCAATGGTACACGACTCTTTTGTAACGATCGGGAGCAAACTTACGAGCTTCTGAGGTGCGGGCGCAATGGAATTTCGAAAGTACCTTCATAATGTTTTCTTTGACGGATATCATTGAAAATTGAGAATGTGTACCGTCGTATACAATACCAACCAAAGTTCTGCTACACCATTTTATGAGTTAACCCTTTCACTTAAGAATTACTCTGGCTTTCTCATAGGAATAGCACTATTTGTTGCACTGATAACACGTTGTAAAAGAAAGGGTTAGAATGACGTCTGCTATAACAATTTCCTACAGATGACGTTGAATACTCTCTACGTTTGGGCAAGTCTTCGTTTCAAGAACTGTCTCTATTTTTGGATTCTCTGTTTGATGAGTTTACTGCATTGGGGCACCGAAACTCACTGCGCAGGTCATGCCAATCGATCTGATACTGCAGAGACGACAGCAGTGCCCTCGATCAACGGCCGTTTCGTGCCGTTACCTCGTCGATAAAGCCGTAAAAAACGGGGCCGGACATCTCGATGTCGAGCACGACAGGAGGCTGTCGTGACGATCGGGTGGCCAGTCGCAGCTGCCGGCGCTGCCCGAAAGAAACTTTTAGTTTTCTATTGTCACGGAGGACCGACCGTGAGTGACCGGCGGCCGTCCAGACAAAAACGCTTTGTCTTTGTGGCAAGCAAACTGATGCAGCGCCCACCGGAAGAGCTCCCGTGTAAAAGCCCTGCTGAGGCAGGTTCAGTGGAACTGATCTCGTGGAACAGCTCTGCTTAAGCAGCTTCAATGGCACAGGTCTGATTAAGCAGCTTCAATGGCACAGGTCTGATTAAGCAGCTTCAATGGCACAGGTCTGATTAAGCAGCTTCAATGGCACAGGTCTGATTAAGCAGTTTCAATGGCACAGGTCTGATTAAGCAGCTTCAATGGCACAGGTCTGATTAAGCAGCTTCAATGGCACAGGTCTGATTAAGCAGCTTCAATGGCACAGGTCTGATTAAGCAGCTTCAATGGCACAGGTCTGATTAAGCAGCTTCAATGGCACAGTTCTGATTAAGCAGCTTCAATGGCACAGGTCTGATTAAGCAGCTTCAATGGCACAGGTCTGATTAAGTAGCTTCAGTGAAACTGCTCTCATGGAACCTTTGAGTTTCTTTCACAGATCTCTGTTCTACTGAGATTCGTTCACACATATTTTTACACTGAACCCGTTCCCAGCCCGGACTTGGTGGGTCTCAGGCTGGGAGGTTCAAGTTCATATGCCCTAATGCTTGTACAACACTTCAGTTACTATAAAGCTGTACTTGGGTGGCAGCTCATATTTAGTCTGCACGTGACGTATGGACATCAGACTCAACACAATGCTCCTCAAACAAGCCTTGTTTAACCACGCTGGCGAAGTCGGACGGATCACGTCTGACTCCGACGATGACTCTTGGGTCTAGCCAGGGACCGCTTCGAACTCCTAAAACCTCCCACTTATCAACTGTTATCGTTAAGAAACTATAGGACCATTTCCACGTATGCCAATTCCGACTCCTAGTGGTCAAGCGAGTCCGACTTCTGATTTAAGATATCCGACTGATGTAAAAAAAAAATTTCAAACCATATTTTATACGCTTACAGTATTACATTGACAGAAGTCAAATAGGTGAGGAAAGCGTAACGACTCTAAGAAGCAATGGTAAGTTAAAAACCAAGGCTATGGTAAGTCCACGAATAAATTTACCATAAAGGGCAATCGTCATTCTGCTAACCTATCAGAAATAGACGACGTCTGGATCCCCAATGCGTAAGATTAAGCACGTTTCACACAGGTGATACCGCAACAGTACGGTATTCGCACGTCGCCACAAAGAGGCAACGGCGATTGATCGACAACTTGGTATAGGAGATCTCGGTGTTTATAAGCCAGCAAGCTTAGGCATAAAGCATGGTTGCAGCGATAGGGCTTTTCACCTTCAGAGAGATATACATATATATATATATATAGAGAGAGAGAGAGCCATCAATAGCAGTCTGTAAACGAAGAGATGGCGCACTTACTTGAATTTCCCGCAGCGGCAACTTTACTGTCGCTATAGTATAACAATTTCATATATGATCACATAAAGGCTGCTATTAATTGGTGATGACAACTAACCTATCTTTGAACTTCAAGTAGAAAGCGTGTCTCTGGCAATGAACTCACATTCACTTTGTAAAATGTATCAAAACTGACACAGAAAGAATATGTACTCTCGATTTGCATAGAATATACTGACACCGGTTTTGCATGAATCACCTTGGTATAAAGGAAGGCTGCAGTCCACAGATTTTAGACCCACAAATAAAGTAGCTTATCTCAAATTCTCAATTGATCTTGGAACTAGATCCAAGAGGAGTTATTTACGCCATCCGCTAAAAGGATAGCCTAGCTAGTTGTCTAACTCCACTCCGTCAGTAATGAGAGGTTCAGGCCTATCTCCACGGTACACGTAACCATCTACCGTACTGTTGACGCCGGAGAGAGTGGAAGGCTCCTTCACGCGTGTATATGAATTCACTCGCCTGTTCCCAGCGTGCAGTTCATACTACTTAACGTCCGAATTCGTTGCTGTATCCATTTAGCCCATGGCACTGGTGCCTATACTGTACACAGTTGTGGAGTTGACATTAGTACTATTCCTACGAAGAGTGATGATTAATTCAGCCGTTAAAGCATACAGCAGGAACGTGGAGCGCTTCTAGCATACATATTAGTAAATTCACTCCCGGTTATAAGTGATCATGGAAACTCGACTTGCGACACTGGCTATACGACCTGACATGACGGCGAGCATTGTGGTGATGTTTTAGGCAGACTCAGTGATACGTTTAGAAGGACACAACAAACATTCGGATTAAGAGTAATACGCACGGAAAAGAGAAGTCTGTGGCATGAACCATTACAGCAAATAGGCATTATTTATTGCAACGAGAGCCTTGCTTTCCAGTTTCCGTAGACATTCCCGGCCATCTATAGTATTTAAATTGTACATCTCCTCGGTGAGAATAGGGAAAGAACTAAAATTTTCCTAGTTGACTCGTACTGGACCGACAGCAATAGAGAAAAGCAGAAATCTAGTTGACGAGAACACACCTATGAACACATGGTTCTCTTGGTCTGCGGGTGTCATCCACGGTCCCGAAAAAGCTCGCATAAGGAAATTTGCATACATCGAATACATCTATGTAGGAGGTTATGTTCCAGGTCCCATTTTTTTAAACCCCTAAATACCTAATGATAAACATGGTATTTTTTCACAACCATACTGTACTAGACGAGAGTTAATAGGCGACAGTAATAATATAATGCAAGATTCTATACAAAAAACTGTAAACATGGAAATACAAAGATAATGTATTATGGCATTCAACCCACNCCCCTCCCCCGCGCAGCTCCCAAGCTACTTAACCTTCAGACATTTGACCCCCCCTGACGAGATCATGGGTGGGTATGCTTTGGAAGGTATCGAGAAAAAACGAATGCCTTTAAGGGTTATGAGCGAATTTTCTCTCATAAAGAAGATCAGTGGCCATATACAGTATGTCAATTCGCATAGAGCGAAGTCGCATATAACGAGTACCAAGTGGAGTATGGAGTGCGAGTGCAAAGTGGAATAGCTATATGGAGTGCGGCCAAACAAATCTTCCTAGTTAAAGGAACTGTTACTGGACATACAGCAACGATAGCGAAAAACAGACATCAGTTCGGCGATAATCGGTAAAGCAGCTAAACCAATGTTCCCGGTGAGGGGAGCTGTCACTCAGGCAACGATAGGTAGCCTAATGAGACTAAAAGCGCACATCTGCTGGGGCGAGGATACGCACAGTAAACACATCTTGGGGAGGGCGGAGCTTCAAGCCACAAATTCTCGGAACGGACGACTCTTTCCCACGACAAATGACGGCGGTAACGAGACACCGGGAGCGTCGCGGTGAGACTGATGTCAATCGGTACCTATATTTTAGTAGCACACAACACAATCACTTCCTTTTAGTGAACGATATAACATTAATGACCCATTCCAAATATAGGTACATACATCAATTGCCTTAGGTACATTACTATTTGTACGGATGTTTTACAACGGTATGAGTGAGCGTTAAATTTAAAGGCTAAGCATTAGCTACAGTCTCTGGGTTGGCAACAACGCTCATTGAAAAAAAACTTCCCGTAGGTACTGCGTTGGAAGAACAGCAACAAAAAGGAGAAAGAAAAAAAACACCGACTGCACATATACTGGTACTTTATTTACATGCACGATCTCTTGCGTCGTATTAGAATTTCTGGAAGTAACACTCATCAGTAGCGGATGACTTTACATGGACACACGCAAAAAGTAATAACGCGGACTTTGTGCTGATATTAATAAGCTGTTTCACTGTTTTTCAAGTTTTTAAAATAATACTCATCGATGGATAATTGCTTCCGAAGAAAGTAGAAAATAATGAAAAGAAAATCAAGATAAGTTTTAATACTTTCTCTGCAATTTACCTATAATGCGGTTCAAGCACAGCTATAGAACAATGCACTCTGTACATAATTCAGTGTACTGTGCAATAATAAAGGTGCTGTCACACCAAAAGCAGTTCAGCGAGAACCTGGCAGGTAGGCTGGCAGCTTTTGAGAAGCACTGAATGCATAGGAGCGCCCACACCGAACAGCGGCAGCGGCCTGCTCAACTGCCGCTGTTCGGTGTGCGCACTCCAATGCATTCCGTGCTTCTCCAAAACTGCCTGCCGGCCAGCTTCTCGCTGAACTGCTTTTGGTGTGACAGCGCCTTAACGAAGTACACAAGCACTGAGATGGACAACTCATTGCTATGCGTTGAATCATGCAAAGCTAATTTAGACTAGGTCTAAAATTTAAGCTGCACTGTAACCAGGGCGAAGCGGACACTCGGATGGACCAGGTCCGGCTTCGATTCCGACTCCAGGGACGAGCCAGTGGGCGATCCCGACTACTCACAGTCTAAAAACTGGCCCCGACTCCCTAGCAAAAAGATATACATTTATACTCGATTCCGACTCCGAATCTTTAGCAAAACTGAAAACATTTTTATCCGCTACCAACTCTGGTACTTGGCACAAGCTAGTGTCTGACTTCGACGCCTGGCCCAAAAAAGCATCCGACTCCGACTTTACCACCCTTGCTATATATATAGGCGCAGCAGGCTGAGAGAATGAAGGGTAAAGCACCGAGTGCAGTGCACTGCCGCCACGGCGCACACAGCACCACTGCAGTTAATTGCCAGTTCCTGCGTAGCCGAGAGTTGCATCATCCGACAACCATGTCGGGCGGTGCGCGATGCCATAGGTAGTGTAGATACATGGTGGTGCATTGGGCTACGACCCGTACGGTACAGCAAAGCCGAAAGAACACGGAAAAAGAACTACAGTATTTTATAATATGGTAGTGCATTTTACTGGGCGAGCGCGACGGAAAGAAAAGTTGAACTCAAGCAATTATACAGCGATACAGGCAGGTATACAGCCGCGTACACTGCATAGAATAGTGGAGAGCGCGGGCAGGCAAACTACGGCCTGCGGGGAACAGCCTTATTAGTTTTTTATTAATTCGAAAGAAGTAAAATGCCGCGAGGAAAAGAAGCAAACTCTGACAACGCGAGGCCCTCACAGGCTCAACACCCGAAACTAACATGAATACGGAATGCTACAGACTCTTGCTTTATGCTCACAACGCTTGGTTGGGAAGAATAAGGAGCCGAGGAAAGAACAGAAGTAATTCCATGATGATTTTAAAAGGAAAATTTGCTCAAGTTAAAGCGTGGCTGAAGATGCTGTGTTGTCTTACGGTTATTACTAACACCAGAAGTTGTCTTGATCATTGCCGAGCATAAATCTAAAGAAATATTATACTTGAGCGTTGGCTGAAAATAATTACGCGTGATAGGCAGACGGCCTTACAGACATACACAGGACTCTTTCAATTGCATACGAGTTGCCAATGCAAAAACGTACACACAGAAACAGCTTAAAAATTGATGCTACTAATGTATCTTTATAATTTGGTAAAAAAAATACTACTGAACTCTGAAGAGATTCAACACCCGGTATATAGACCTATGAGTAGCCCGAAGAGGCGATACTGGGCCAGATGCAATGCTGCACTCACACGCCCCCCTCCCCTGAGAGGCTGCCCCCGCACAACAGCCCCCCAACAGCCACCCCCGCCGGCGGAAGAGCAACTTCCGGCGCTTGAAGAGCACCACGGCAGCAACAAGAAGCGTGCACAGGATAATGAGAGTAAAGGGAACAACGTGGGAAACGCGCGCTAAATGATGCAGAAAGGAAAAAAAAAAAATTACCGCAATGCGACGAGCGAGGGGAAGCAAGGCTGTAGTAAATAAAAAAATGAGAGGGGAAGCTGACGGACAACAAAGAAACAAGAGACATAAGCTGAAACAAGCAGAAGAAATAACGAAAAGAGGCAAACGCGATTCAAACAAAAAGAGAAAGTTAACAGGATACATAAAGATTAAATGAACCACTAAAACAGTTAAAAAGCGCAACATATAGCTACACTACAGAGCGGTGATGGTATTTGGTGAAACGAGTTTGCTCAGCAACTCTTTGTGTGTTGAAACTAGGGTAGTGCAAGTGTTTTGTGTCATAGGTTATATTGTTCACTGGACTTAATAATTCGTCTACCTACGTAGATCTGGCAGTAGGTGGAAGGTGCGGTATTTTAAACATTGGCTCCTCTCTGGGTATCGGCTCACTGGGCACCGCACCAATCATGAGGCTTATCTGAAGCCTACCTAACAG
This sequence comes from Parhyale hawaiensis, assembly GCA_001587735.2. Taxonomy (NCBI): domain Eukaryota; kingdom Metazoa; phylum Arthropoda; class Malacostraca; order Amphipoda; family Hyalidae; genus Parhyale; species Parhyale hawaiensis. Next base: position 22,709 of record LQNS02277096.1, on the reverse strand, counting down.
GCAGGCCTACCTGAGGCCTATAGGCTCAGACTATCTAATGTCTATTCAAAAGGCGCATCTAATGCCTATTTAAGTGGCCTATATAAGCCCATCGAATAGGTCTACTACGGTAGCCAATAAGGCCCATTCGAAAAGACCTATCTCAGCTAACTTCGTTGTTTCACTCATAGCGGTAAAGATAGTCAACTTGACCGCACCCTCACTAGGGAACCCACACGCACTGGTTCGTGCTGCAGATATAGGCTGACTGGCCGAGAGGAGTAAGTACGGCCGCAGCCGACCACGGGTGGTCAAGAACTATGGCATCGTCGACGGAAGGTTCAACGACCCGGCTCTCCCTTTCCTCCTTTCCTTCCTTCCCATTTCTGGGCAAGAGAATGCCCTCACAGTGCCGCTGATTTGGCAAACAGCAGCGGTGGCTGACAGCTCGACTGATACGTTTGCACGCAGAAGGTTGAGCGTCTACTAGGTTTTTAGTGCCAGCGTTTCTAGCATCCAAACTGCGAGGTCACTGACCTAGCCAGAGATGGAGAGTGAGGTAACTAGAGGTCGCAGCTCTCATATAAGCCTTCAGTTTCCGAAGCCATAGCGCTGACATGCTGCGGTCGACTGCAGACTAGGGCCTAGTGGGGATCATCTATCTGCATGTGGATTTACCACGTGCGGATGCAGTTTAGGAATAGTTGGTTTCACCTTCATCAACAGCTCTGCAGCAGATACCAATCGCATGTAGCAGCACCACGGCAGCAGCAGCAACAGTCTGTCAGTGCGGATAGCACAACCCGAGCTCCCCACAATCCGCAAGATAAAAAACTACTGAGAGCGCAAAACAGCGGAGCAGCGATGGGCGAGTGCGGAAATTTATGTCTTGCGGTGGATGCTCCGGCACACTCATTACGGTCCGCACCCGCGCCCTCTCCGCCAGCTGTGTTGGAGAAAACATGGATCATAATAACGTAGGGAACAGCGGAGAATGTTCTATAGGGCAGACGAAAAAAATGACCCAAATACAATTATTTCGCTTTCGTTTGGAAGGCTTGGACATGACCACAAGTCGCAGCACCCGTCTTGTAGGACCAAATGTTTGTCGAGATCAGGAGCACGAGAATAAAACCGCGTGTCGGGGCAATCGCGCGCCCCAAGTTGTAGAGCTTGGCTAAACTTTAGCCATGTCAATATTTGGAGTAATCGCTCAAGAGCAAATATATCATGCACAGATAAACCCACGGTATTCTGCCCGGGTTGTGGAATACGAAGAGCGATTATCGTCATCAGGAGCACAAGACTCGGACAGCATGTTGCGGAGCTCGTGGCGCCCTAGGCTGTAGACCAGGGCGTAGGGACGCCAAGATCTACAGTAACGATTAGATAAGATAGCAGGCAGTAAACGGACCAACAGACCCATTCCCAAAGAGCAGCCGGGACTGACGCTCCGGCTCTCTAAGAGCTATTACCGTAGTCTCTCTCAACCGCCACGCCGCTATGCTCAACAAATTTTATCACTGTTATTATTAAAAGCCAATGACCCGACCCGGCCACCACGGACACAGATAAAGACGCAGCACAGAACATCCAGTAGATCGACAGACTCACTCTTGGCGGACGCTGCGCGACAGTAACCTGAGACGATGTCATCACTGAGCAGGTCGGACCACTACGGTGTGCTACGCCCTATGGACCGCGACACCAAGACCTGCCCCAGCTACCCTGCGTGTTACTAAATGAACGAAATTGCAGGGCCTGCGCTACCGTTGCTCGAACGATAACATCAGGTGCGCCGGTGGGCAGGAAGCATAGCTTCAACTGATACCTGTAATGGCTGCTTCGCTGGAGTCATTATCTGCTGCTGAAGATTCGAGCATCCAATATAGAATTGATTCCAGTGGTTAGGATGTCAGGACACCGAGAGTTAAGTATGGGTACAGATTGTTGGATTGACACAATAGGTCAATGGCAATCATGACGACACAAGGGGGTCGTAGGGTTACAACAAATTGTTTGATGTGACGCTACGGGACGAATGAGCCGGCAAACACTCTGAAGTCGATGCACTCGAATATGCAGAAAAATCACAGATAAAAATAACCAAAGCTTCAGACCCGCTGGTCGTGAGCAGAGCAGAAAAAGGAAAGAAGGTCGTTAATTGAATTTCAACTGGATGGTAGGTTAATATCGTATCAAAGGCACAGCACCCTGAAGTACCTATTGCATTCGAACATGACAAAGAAAGCAGAAGAAAACTCTTATATTTAGTCTAGCAGTGCAAAGTCGAATTGATGAGGTGAGATCTAATTTACTCAACCAGAAATAATTTGGTTGATTTTTGGGGCCATAGAAGCTAATAAGGGCTCTAGCATATGCACCGTGTTCTAGTTAAATACATAGAACTACCGTGTTTGGTTTGGGCCAGTTTAGCCCTCGCAGCCGTTTGTCTCAACCAAACACAAATTTACATCAAACGATGTGAAGTTGATGAACAAACTGTTGACGACAGTCTTCAGTTCGGCTTTCACAAATGGTATATAAAATTTTGGAAACAAAATGCTGAAAATAAAAATGAAACAGCTAGGGTTTCGTCAAGCCATGGAAAGAAGTGTGTGGTCGTGTTGTTCGTATTCAAGTTGTTTTGCCTTCCTGTAGGAAAATAGGCCTCTTTCCGAAGCCCATAATAGGTAGAATTAGATGCTGTCGGATAATCGCCTAGAAATTTCGATTGCATGGTTCGGTTCGTAGAACTGCTCTCGCATTGGAAAATTCTAAAGGTTCAGGTGAATATAAAATTCTGGTACAAAATCAGCAGTAACGACCGCTTTTGATACGGGTAGCGTGGCCGAGCGGTCTAAGGCGCTGGTTTAAGGCACCAGTCTCTTCGGAGGCGTGGGTTCGAATCCCACCGCTGCCAAGGGGTTTTTGATACTATCGAGCTTTGGGCAATGAGATGAATATATATATATAATTATATACCGATATCGCTGTATTACTTTGCGATGTTACGAGTCAGTGTAGTGTAACCCGTTATACGTAACAATTACGCGGTACAAAACGCTCATCACTCGAGTGAAACACAAAGAATCCCTGTTATCATTACACAAGTAGACCGCACTACGGCAGAGTGTTTCGTTCCTATTTGGCACAGCATGCGTGGCCATTAGCTGTAAATGTTGAATAGGCTACACTGTACACAGACAATAACAGATCAGCTTAAATGAAGAGCTGCCACAGTTTCCGTCTTGATTTGGAGACGGAATAGGTATTTCCGTGTCCTGATTCTGAGGCAGTACGGCTACGTAGAACAAATATCATGCTTGCGATAGTTGACTTCACAGGCGGTGAATTATTTCAGTATTAACTAAACGTAAGCTTTCAAAGGATTTCTGCTTAAATTTTAACTAAAGCGAGTTACAATACTGGGGAATAACTGCATCGTACCTTTAGAAAAGTTCTTCACAAAACGGTGCAGTGTGTTATGGTTAGACGGCTTTGTTTGCCTTAGGCGTACGAAAGTGAAGACAGGAACTTTTAAATTATAGGTAGCGTGGCCGAGCGGTCTAAGGCGCTGGTTTAAGGCACCAGTCTCTTCGGAGGCGTGGGTTCGAATCCCACCGCTGCCAAGTGGTTTTACATTACAAGTGTGTTTTCATTCAAAACGCAATTGAAAAAATCAACCAGGCATTCTTTGGCAGCTCCAACCTTAACAAATGGATTGAATGTCACTGTAATGAATGTGCACACACCATACGCGTGCATATAAAAAATAGGAGGGCCGTCGTGTCGCTGATAGTCATACGCAACAGGACTTCAATTTTAAATCACCTGCAGCAATGGGGCGTAATGATGTCTAATATGTAAGATCACTGCGACATGCTCAGTGTGTAACCTAGAAATAAGAAACATTCTCCTGTGTACCATATTTCATTCCAATTTTGTAATGTCTATGAGTACTTAATAAAGATTATTATTATTATNATATGTAAGATCACTGCGACATGCTCTGTGTATAACCTAGAAATAAGAAACATTCTCCTGTGTACCATATTTCATTCCAATTTTGTAATGTCTATGAGTACTTAATAAAGATTATTATTATTATTTATCATACGATGTGAAGTTGATGAACAAATTGTTGACGACAGTCTTCAGTACGGCTTTCACAAATGGTATATACCTAAAGTTTTGGAAACAAAATGCAGAAAATAAAAATGAAACAGCTAGGGTTTCGTTAAGCCATGGAAAGAAGTGTGTGGTCGTGTTGTTCGTATTCAAGTTGTTTTGTCTTCTTGTAGGAAAATAGGCCTCTATCCGAAGCCCATAATAGGTAGAATTAGATGCTGTCGGATAATCGCCTAGAAATTTCGATTGCATGGTTCGGTTCGTGGAGCTGCACTCGTATTGGAAAATTTTAAAGGTTCAGGTAAACATAAAATTCTGGTACAAAATCAGCAGTAACGACGACGTCAAATACGGGTAGCGTGGCCGAGCGGTCTAAGGCGCTGGTTTAAGGCACCAGTCTCTTCGGAGGCGTGGGTTCGAATCCCACCGCTGCCAAGGGGTTTTGATACTATCGAGCTTTGGGCAATGAGATAAATATATATATATATAATCATATACCGATATCGCTGTATTACTTTGCGATGTTACGAGTCAATGTAGTGTAACCCGTTATACGTAACAATTACGTGGTACAAAACGCTCATCACTCGAGTGAAACACAAAGAATCCCTATTATTACACAAGTAGACCGCACAACAGCAGTGTTTCGTTCCTATTTGGCACAGCATGCGTGGCCATTGGCTGTAAATGTTGAATACACATACAATAACAGATCAGCTTTAATGAAGAGCTGCCACAGTTTCTGTCTTGATTTGGAGACTGAGTGCGGATTTCCTTGTCCTGACTCTGAGGCGGTACGGCTACGCAGAACAAATATCATGCTTGCGATAGTTGACTTCACAAGGCGTAAGCTTTCAATGGATTTCTGCTTAAATTTTAACTAAAGCGAGTTACAATACAGGGGAATAACTGCATCGTAACTTTAGAAAAGTTCTCCACAAAAAGGTGCAGTGCGTAATGGTTAGACGGCTTTGTTTGCCTTAGGCCTAGGCGTAAGAAAGTGAAGACAGGAACTAATTAAATATAGGTAGCGTGGCCGAGCGGTCTAAGGCGCTGGTTTAAGGCACCAGTCTCTTCGGAGGCGTGGGTTCGAATCCCACCGCTGCCATGTGTTTAACCTTACAAGTGTGTTTTCATTCAAAACACAATTGAAAAAATCAACTGGCATTCTTTGGCAGCTCCAACTTGAACAAATGGATTGAATGCCACTGTAATGAATGTGCACACACCATACGCGTGCATACAAAAAATAGGAGGGCCGTCGTGTCGCTGATAGTCATGCGTAACAGGACTTCAATTTTAAATCACCTGCAGTCTGCAGACAACGAATGTCAGCACTAAGAGCAAGGGTTGCACAACTAACGTTGGTCGGAGTCGGACATTTTTAGTGGCCGAGGAGTCGGATACTTGCTTGTGCCAGGAGCCGAAGAATATAGGCCTTTTTTGTAAAAGAAAAGGAATCGGAGTCGAGTATGTTGAAGTCCAAGAAGTCAGTGCAGGAATTAGTTCATCCAATACCGCATTCCTGCACAGAACGTGTATGTGCTTGTTTAGCATCATGAACAAAAGCCTCGCTCAGGGAAAAGCGCAAAAGCTAACAAATTGAGTTAGCTGCATTGCCTGCTCTCGGATGGGTTACAAGCGTAGAGCTGATTTAGCTAATAAGTAGTATTAACCGGTTTCTGCCCTTGTCCGCTGCATATTAAGAAAATCCGCGAGTGAAAAACCCTGCAAGCAATAGTGGACTTGAATCGTTACAAATTTTACATCAATAGGCCTAGTTTAATTTCATCAATCCCAGAACCTACACAACAAATATCACGCAAAACGCAAATTGCTTTCTGCACCCTGGAACGGTTTAGGCAGGTACAGAAAAAGTTAGGCCTACGCGTAGCAACCACCACGAATGAACGGAAAAAGTACAAGCTTAAAGCAAAGGAGAAACAACTAAAAAATAAAAAATGACGACACTGCTGGACTAGCTTCTGACGAGATCAAAATTTCTAGAGAAAGAAACAACGCGCACCACGACGATGCAGCATGATCTGAGCCTACAGGCGGAGGAGCTCTGCAATCTCTCTTCAAGCAAGCGGGTTGAATGTAACTGTACGCCAAGAAAATATTGAATTCTAGGTAGTTAATTATAGGAATAGAAGTAAATAATTTAATGTGTTTCAGTTAACTTAAGCTGAAGTCAAGAAATGAGTCTAACTTATCTAGACTTCGACGTCAACATTTGCCTATTATCTGAGTTCAACACCCGTCATATAAAAAAAGTCAGTACACAACACGGCTACAAAACGCTCTTTTGATGAAAATGAATTATGGAGATACACAAAAATGTCGTCCACATCAACGTTCCGCGCAAAAGAGTCGAATAGAACAAATAATATTTAACAATAACACCAGTCCCACTCTCCACACAAGAGTGTCGTGTCTGCGTTTTCTCTTCACAGCGTTCGACAATAAATTTAACCAGTAAAAAAGGTACCTACAGAGTTCTGAGTGGTTATTCACTTAAACCTAAACAAGACACCAAATTAGACTTGCTATGCTAGATAATACGACATCTAGTATTTGGTAAAGTCTTTAGGTAGACACACAGTCGTGCTTACAAGTACACAGCGAAACATTCGAGCTTTATGTATTTATTATTTATTCGAGCGCTGTGAATCGAAAACCTATGACAAAAGGCTACCTATCGTCTGCAGAGGGCTTGATGAGAGTGATGCATGACATACTTTAACTCAGTTCTTATAAGCGATAAAAAGGAAATCAGCTTTTTATACATTTCCATAAATTTTAGAAATATACAAAGACTTAATATCATTTTACGTTTCATCTGAACGTAACACTCCTGGTGGGACGCAATATACTGACTGAAAACAATAAGAAAATTAGAAACTAACGAGCTACAGGCATGATTGGCACCTACGCTCAAACGAGTGTGCCGCTCATTTTACACATAAACAATGTTGACAGGTACGGCCGCTTCTTTCGACGGAGTTACTGACAATTGTTAACGTTTTAAAAAGTAAAAAAAAGGATGATTTACGTGTTGCTTGAAGATGAGTCTTGATGCGTTGCTAACCATAAAAAGGATGGAAACGGCTGTTACTCCAATTTCGGACAAGAAAGCAACGTGTTATCCAGAATAATAGTAGAAAAATGCAATGTAACGGCACTTGTCAGCGACAAATTCGCTTAAAACGACAGCCACAGGCCGCTCGCCCGTTTGACCTGACTGCCTATAACACAAAATAAAGAAATGCAAACATGCATAACTGTCAAAGCCTACCTGCAGTTCCTTTCGTAAACAACAGCTAGATGGCAAAGAGGCACCACGTGCGAAACCTAAATTATCTCTTCACAGAAGATTCGTCCCACATGACTGCTCAATCATATCCAAAACCATGAAACGCGGCACCCAGAGTTGCGCTGTAACAGGACCTTCGACACCTATACCCCTCACCAACTCATGTCACTCGCATCACTGTTCTCTTGACAAGAGTGTTGGGTTGAACAAAGACAACAATGCTAGCCGCCGGAGAGATACAAACGCAGCGCTCTCTAGTGTTCGTTGCGGTAAGTGTGTCTGTAATATTCAATATAGGGAGTATTTATATTACCTCTATTTGAAGTAAAGCACATCGGAAGAAATATGAAAATTGAAGAATGTGTAAAACAGTGCTGGAAAACTCTGAAGGAGTGCGCCTGTTTGATTCTACTGCAAGCTTCCGATAAGAAGAAAATAAACATCCACAACAATTTGCCATGAGCAATTGGTTTGGCCCTCTGATGGCAACTGTTAATATCTATAAAGAAAATCATGCGTTTTGATATGGAGTTAATAGTAGCTCTAAATATAATGCGCTGAGCGGAGCTCTCTATGTTCGTTTCCCGACCCTACGATGCAGCGCGAGTAATCCATTCACTTCATCATCGATTGACGAGGACGAGAGAGGGAGCGATGAGGGGGAAAATCCTCCGATTGCAAAGTGTTTTAAATTTCCCGTGGAAATCCTACGAACACCCATTTGGAATGTGATAACTGCCTAACCTGTTGATCGAAGAGCACACACAGTTTTATGGATCGTTACGGTGCATAACGATTTACCTATGAGAAATAATATACATGCTTCCAAATTTCCAATCATAATTGATTAAGAAAACCCTGCGCACGAGGGTTATTCTCACTATCTTAACAATATTGGTGAAGCCTCTGGCCATAATAGAAGGTGCAGCTTATAAATTTTAATAACTACAATACAGGCTCCAAGTAGTTTAAGAATTCTTGTTCATTGAATTCAATTATTAGCTTGGAATTAGCGTTCATAATCACATCGGTTGATAAGCATATCATACCCTACTTCATCTTTTGAATTTACTCCGAAAATTGTTGTCGAGTGCAATCGATTATTTTACTTGTATCCATAAAGCGTGATACCAAAGAGAAGAGACGCTCTCATTGCTGTAATTCAAGTCGCCTATTATTCTTATCTTTCCATACGACTTCAAGTTTACTAAAGTTTGCTACGTTCGTCTGTGTTAGATGCCGAACTTAAATGCCACAAGAGCTCTTTTAAGTGACTCAAATTCTAGAGCCCGAAAATGCTTATAATTTTCTCGGGCTAGTAGCTAGTTCCAGCTAGTTGGATCTCATGCTGTGCTCTGTCAGAAGCGATCAACAAATTTAAACTCAGAGGCAGGACCTAAATTTTTCTTGTGACCGCTCAGGATGACTAGCTGGAGAAGTTATTGAATTCTAAATGTATTAATTTTAGTAACCAGAAGAGGAGTTTCTATCGAGTAAGATGAATTTCAGTGAGTAGCTAAGACTTAAGGCATGTTTGGCTCCTCAAAGTCAGTCTAAGCCCAACCCATTCGACTCTCCGGGAACTGCAGACAGGACGTTGGTTTCGCCACTTTGAGTCGTGTTGCAGATGTTAGAAGCAAACCGATTTTGTTGAGCCGACTGAAAACTTCATTTTGCCAGGGCTGAGCATGGCTCCTCGTGATGCGCCTCTTGTGCCCCGGGTTCCTTTTTTTTGGTGGAGGGGGGGGACGGACCAGGTGGTGCGCAAACTTTTGAAAGCAAGCGGGCCAAGGACTGGCGCATTACATATTTATTGCGCCCCTCGCTTCATAAACGAAAAAAAAAAAATTCTCACAGCGCTGGCGCTCATTAGGCCATTTCTTAACACCTTGAAATTTCACACTCGACCTTCGGATTCCCTATGGATATTCAATGAAACTTTGAGGCCTTTCATATTGTCTATATGATATGTAAAAGTACGTATTCATGCAGTGTGAACTCTAAAATCGACAATAAGTAAAAGTAGAGACTTTCACCAAAGAAATATCGTACTGAATGTTGTATCACTTGCATGTAAGTATGTTACTAGCCCATCTTTTGTCGACGCTTCATGAATGTCCGTGTAAGTTAATACAGCAACTACTATATATAAGTTGCGCTTAGGAAGCACTTTATGTAAGGCAAATAAAACATCAAGAAAAAGTCAAGGAAAGAAGCAGACAAAAAAAAAGGAAGGGGGGGGGGGGGCTCAAGACCATGGCTAAACTAAAACTAGAGTAAGCAGTTGAATTATAAATGTACGTATGTTTACGGTTCAGTTTACATTTCCTCGAATGATGTGAGCTCCGATAGGCGCATCTCTCGGGAAAGCTATCGACCGGCGAAGCATATATGTTGTGCGCGTTTGGCGGATTTGCGCGATCAATCGATCGCGCAAATCCACCAAACGCGCGCAACATATATACGTTTTCAAGTTGATGAAACCTGGTCTTCCGTACCTAAAGCTTGATTGTGGAACGATCTGTCAAATGAGCTGACATCCTCGCTTCTAGTCTGTCCCAATATTACCCCTTNGCAACATATATACGTTTTCAAGTTGATGAAACCTGGTCTTCCGTACCTAAAGCTTGATTGTGGAACGATCTGTCAAATGAGCTGACATCCTCGCTTCTAGTCTGTCCCAATATTACCCCTTTACAGCATAGTTGTCTGCAGCACTTTTCGAGCCTAATTCAAGCAAACTCTGCGTAACAATCGTCTGGTCATTCGCGTATCACTTTGTAACTTTCTAGGAAAGTTAGCAAACATTCAGTATAGTTCGCAACCTTGCATCTGAGTACTCAATAGATTTGGACGATATTTCAAAGTGTCATTAATCGCATAAGGAATGTTTATTGGTTGATTTACTCTATAGAGTAATGAAGCATATTTAAATAAATACGTGTGGCTATCTCATTAATTCACAAGCTTTTTCTTTTTACATACAATAGAATTATGTAGCAGCTGGTGCTTACCTGTTATACGTTATAGTCTATAACTACGCGAACTCCATTTTCAGTAATTTATAGTTTCTATACATAAGTGGCACTTTGTATGAAAGCAATATTGAGGTAAGAATAAGCGTTTTTTTTGGGGGGGTTGTGCTCTGTTATTGAGAGCCAGTTGGTTATGTAATAGTATTAGCAGTTAGCTCCTGACCTACCTGCACTGCAGGCATGGACAGAAAACATAATCTTCCTTTCTTTAGGACAGGATGCTGCTGTGAACTTGATGGACCGTGTTCTCAATTCAATCAAAAATGTTATAACAGATATCAATAAATATCAGAAACCTATAGACCTATAATAAACAACTTGCGAATTTTCGACCAGCCTCTCCAATTATGTATAGTACTAGTGTCCCGAGCCGTCATTGTAAATGACGGCATATTGGGTTATTAATGACTGGTGCACGTGTGCGATAAATGACGGCAGTAAGTTAGCCCTTCAGGAAAACCCCCGCTGG
>LQNS02277094.1:2534-15208 GCA_001587735.2 Parhyale hawaiensis | reverse complement strand
TCGATCTAGGCAGACAACAGACTAATTTCTAACGGATGACTAATAAATATAGAATAAAGAGATTTTCTGTCAACCGTTGATGCACGGCCCAAGTGAAGAGCAGTATTATCCACAGTGGCACGTGACAGTATTATATTTATATACAGTTGGCTTCTTAGTTATGTCAAAACCCTATATTTATATAACCTAAGATATACTCTACGGATTTCTGTCGCATATTTAACCATTATTTCAACCATTTTAACCAATGCATTTTGTTGCTCTACAGTTTTCTCTCTCCGTATTTTATGGCCCAATCCGATTTCACTCATTTTAGTTCTCAAATACTTGGCGGTTTTTACTTCCATATGTTTTACAATCTATCCAATTTCATAGATAAATTCATTTTTTCATATATAAAATGACTTTTTTTTGTTGAAAGTAGAAATTAAGACTAAGTATTTGTAGCTTTTTCGGTTTATTGTGAGTTAGATATCATCATAGAAATTTCTTCCATTGATGGTATAAAGGTTACCAATTCCATACACTCTCCATACTCTACACGATAGAAACTGGCCCCTACAACTTCTGTTGTCCCATAAATTTGGACGCACAGCTCCAGTGCTCACATCCAACTCTCGTTTCCACATGTTTGCACAAGATTCCACGTTAGGCCTAGATGCGAGATGTTAGTTCAGTCCAGACCATACACTCTCCATACTCTACACGATAGAAACTGGCCCCTACAACTTCTGTTGTCCCATAAATTTCGACGCACAGCTCCAGTGCTCACATCCAACTCTCGTTTCCACATGTTTGCACAAGATTCCACGTTAGGCCTAGATGCGAGATGTTAGTTCAGTCCAGACCAGTTTACCTTGGCTGCGCGACTTACATCTACAGCAACACCAGCAGCTATTCAAAACCGGTTCTTGCGGGTTCCAGTCCGCATGCCACAGCGACACTGGTCCTAGTTAGATGTCTTTTTAACAGTTTACTACTTTTAACTTTCACGTGAATTCTAATCAAGCAGGTTTCACATACCATTTCCAACTATTCTCCATGTCTGGTCGTAGCGTTGCGTAACATTACGAGAGAATTAACGTTTAGTTTTGGATATAGCTAGACGAGTATGATATTTCTCGTTAGGGTCGTACAAACACAATGTATATTTAAGGAAAATATTACGTGTTTAGGTAACATTTTTTTAGAAATTTTATAATTAATTTTACATTTATGACAATTTTCCTTTGTTTGCGCACAGTATGATGTAATAAAATACCTAGTAAAAGATATTCTGTGAATCTTACTCTAGCCATTGTATGATTCATCTAACGCTATGGTGTGAGCAGTGAATCGGGATAAATTATATCTCGATTATTTCTTTTATATGTATATATTTTCTCCAATTTAACTTGAAAAATCCCATTATTATGTTAAAATTTTCCGTTCCCGACATCTTACCATCCCAAATTTTCTATACATCCTAGCAACCCACTCACATACAACGTTCAACTCTTTTTTTTTACCATTGACTTATATAATATTGCTTGTAGTTGCTCTTTAACCCTGTCCACATAACTCTGTAACTCTTACCATCAAATCCTTTTACTGCAACCTCCTGGTTCAATGTATTTTCCCTCTAAGACGGGAGACTCGATGATCTGTTTCCCATTCAAATGTACCTCAACTTTGGTGATAATTTCTGTTGATAGAAGCAATCTTATTGTACCGCTTAACATTTTCATTTGCCATCTACAGCACTTAACCCTTTATTATTTATTATTTGGTTATTCTAGTACCCCGACTTGATTGTACTTGCCTCACCCAACCGTATATTAACCCTACACCCTCCAATGGACATACTCAGTTCATCTTTCGCCTCATACTCAATTTTTCATTCATTCCCAAAGAAAACGGTGAGAGGAGACACTTAGCTTATCTCCCTTTGGCTTAGGGAATAAATATTTAACATAGACTTTATTGTCATACTTGCATTTTTTCCTGTGGTTGACACGAGTCTGTCCATCTACCCAATTTTCTATGCACTTACCCAACAGAAAAACTATCAGAATATACTGACATTTTCTTCTAATTCCCCTGCCATGTTTGAATTTTCCTTTTTATTTTCGACTTTATCCCGCACACGTCTTAGATGTCAGTTAGTATACACTTATTTTTTTATACATTCATCAAATAGAAACTAATCATAACGCTAACAATAACTAACAAAAACAGTATTATCTGACAATACCTTACTTTTCGTAGACGGTTTGCATATTGGATACACGTTTTCCATTTTTATGTCCAATCTGACTCAGATTTATACGAGACTCGCCCTTCATTCTACATTTTTCCATGCATCATTCACAGGAAGCGATATAGAGTATTTAACTATATGTAGATTTTTATCCAATGTGCATAGTAAAGCTACAGTTGCCATTATTATGTCCAAAATATCACACAACTTCATGTGCAACCCTCTCTTTACACATTTTTTTCTATTCATAACAAAAAAAAAAAAACACTTAGGAGACACACCTCCATTTTTTTCAGAGTTTTCCCGTTTTTCATAGTATTTCTCTATTGGGAACATAAGAATGCATACAACAACGAGCAGGAGAGCTAGCAACAATCCATCTCTACACTACACGTAACGGCTTACACACAGTTTACTGCTGCTGACCACGCTAATACCGAGCTTAGGCTACGCGGTATGCATCACGAGCTTCAGCCGAGATCTTCTAGGAACGCATCCTACCTATCTACAGCGAGCTCCTATCCTACCTAACGCTAGTTCCTACTCCTATCTAATGCGAACGATAGGTCGCGAGCTTGTATGAGCGTGGTCAGCAGCATATGTGACATCGTTATTTCTTCAAAGTGTCCCATACAAGAGTGTCATGTCCTAAGGTGATATACATTTTAGTTTAAACAAGTCGAAAATTTGAATAATATAATGTATTCATGCAATGTATTAAAAAATTCGCCTAAAGGTGGAGCTGCTTTACTCACTGAAATATGATCAAACACTAAACATTTACAAAAATAATGGTGATTTTAGGATATATTTGTATCGAAACCATGATAGGAAAGAGAATAAATACAGATTTTCATGAGTTTGTGGGTATATCCTATAGGTGTACATCGAAGAAAGTTTCTTGTACCTAAGAAACATACCCATTCTTACGTTAAAAAAAAAATATGAAATGTCTGTACATTGATTTGATGTAGTTGGAAGCATATTGTTTCCTAAAAAATTAAGGAAAGAACACTATCAAAAGAATTTGTCGCGAAAACATTGATTTTGCATGATACGATCATCTTCCTCCAGTAAAATGTTTCTCCATACTTTGAAATTATCGATATTTTAGCGGTTTGGTAAAATAATAAGGTGTAATTTATGTCGCTAGATACATTTCTAACTTATTGTTGAATACTTCATATGTAGTGATATTGGGTGAGACTATACTCACGGTGTTACCCTATCGAGTACATACACCAAGTCCAATGGAAAAAATGATCACTTAACATACATAAAAACCTATTCATTACTACCTTAGTCTGCGAAGTACACCTAATACACTAGTTTGTTGGGATAACTATCAGTGGTTACTGGTTCGAAACAACTACCACTGTATACGTTTTGAGGGTGTCAGTATGAGGAAAAAGTAGTGGTGAGGCGTGTCCATGATCTGTCACATAAGAAAAAAATACAAGTGGTTGAGGTGTGTGATGTTTAAGCTATATAAAAAAAAAAACATGGAAATTGGATGTCGTGTTGGTGATTTTCCAAACTAGTTGAGTGTTACAGCATATTTCTGTTTGAGTGATGGAATATATCCTAGTAAAAGGTCATTTGCGTTGTGCTGGTAAGAGTATACCTAGAATAAATTGAGTTGTTAATTTTGTATAGTTATGATTCGAGAACCAAAACTGGTGAGTTTGGGATTCGTTCGAAGTGTGTTTCCTATACGTGTATCTAAAGTCTAAGTCAATACAATAAAGATTGAGTTCTTTTAGCTACACTAAAATGATAGGGCGTGGAGGGCGTGGTGTTTTTTGATGTTATAATGATAAGTTAAATTGATGCATTTCTCACCCGGTACGTAAAAGATGGGGTGTTTGTCTAGATGTTTAATGTAAATTTGTATGTACATGAAAATTTATTCGAAAAAATGTAAACGGAAGTGAATTATACAATGCTACACCATTGCGTGTATATGGAGCTAAAAATAGCGTATATGTTTGAGGTAGGGTGCGTTTCATAAGATACTGCTCCTGTGATTACGATTATTTAATGGAAACATTTAGACCTTGAAAATATGCATAAACTAGAGTACTCTGAGAGCGCATACCTCCGCCATGTGAAGCAACGGTAGCAAAAAATTGAAATTGGCTCTGAAACCATAATTTTCTTTGCATAAACTCCAAAATCTAATCATTTGTGCCTTTTTATATTATTAACAGCTTGTTCAATTTTCTTGAAGATCGATCCGTTCATAACTTTTTGAGTTATACTGTTAACAAACGTTATGACAAATATGAGTAAAACATACAAACCGATCTGCACCAAAATTTGATCATTTATGTCTTTCAACAATACTAACAACTCCTATGAATTTCATAAAGATCCATTCATTATTTTTTGAGTCATTGGGCTAACAAGCATAAAATTTAAAACAGCGACAAACGAACAAGCGAATCATTATCAAAATTTGGTTATTTAATCTTTGTTACATACCAAACAATTCATGTTAATTTCATCAAAATCCATCCATAAATTTTTGAGTTAGAGCTTCGAGAAAAATGAGGCAGACGAACAAACAAACAAACGAATGGACATACCTTCACCAAAAGTTAATCATCTGTTCCTCCTAACATATCTAACAGTCCCTGCAAATTTCATCTAAATCGGTTCATAACTTTTTGAGTTATCTTGGTGACAGACAAAGTGACAGACAGACAAACACGACGAAAACATAACCTCCTTGGCGGAGGTAATAACTAAAACCAATACTCGTTATATCAATATGGGTGATGTTGAACTCTTACTCTGAATGAAAATGCGTAACAACGTATTGAGTGGAATATTAAAAAATACATGATTTTGACTGTGGGTGTGATATTATGAGTAGGGTTGTGACATCGCATATAACGCATATGCGAATAAAGAAATGAATATGCTGTTAAAAATACATTTGCATATAATATATGCAAATAACAGAACTGCATACGCATATAGTATATGCTTTTGCAAATGAAAAGGGAAATAAAACATGCATAGTTGTATCATGAATACACTGTTAGCGGGATATCCTACTAACGAGATACTACTGTTGTCATTGGTTTTTCGAGTTGCGGGTATCTCACTGTGTGCTAATCTCTGATTGGCTTAGCTATATGTAAGGTACTTCAGCGCCTACACGTATTACTGTCAGCAGTTTACCCCTAGTGGGCGAGGTTTCCTTCAGATAGAGTATTTCCTGGTTCTGATATTGGCAGCTGAGTGCATTTCTTAAACTTAAGTCAATAGGACTTTACCGTTTTTTTTTTTTTTAATTTTTGGCTTCATATTAGACAATATCCAACGAATAATTGTCTGAAAGTTCTTATATACCAATATTAAAAGTTATATTGTTTGCTCAACTACTTACACTTACAACTTCTTTGGAGTAGGGTAAAATTCTAATGGCCGACCAGGGTATGAATTATTGACAAAATAGCGATGTTAGTTATGTCTTTGGATGAAGATGAAGCTTGCTCTATAAGTGAATGCTAGAATCTACTCCAAAATGTCAAAATGAAAACGTCCTTGGCATTTATTGACACCATATTTTCGCCAATCTCAATGACAATTGAAAAACTTGAGGCTCGAGGAGTTCCCATTTCTGAGGTAGTCGCTATGGTGGAGTAGATTGAACACATGCTTAAAACAATGTACAAGAGATTTTATGAAAAGCTCAGTTCAGTATATGGCAAAAATAAAGGCTATTCTATTGTTAAAAATATAAATAGTATTTTAAACGGAGACACTGAGGAAAATCTCCAATCTTCCTTCATCAGAAATCTCAGCCCATCTGACATCTAATGCCTACAATATGCTCCTCTTGTGTGTTTTAAAGTTGAATGCATGTTTTCTCAGTACAAAACTATACTTGCAGACAATAGGAGGAAATTCCACTTCCAGAATATAAAATACCATGTAGTAATAACTAATAAAATGCAACCAAAATGTTTAAACTTTGTACTTATTTCACTTACACACTTATACCACAATTCAAAGAGAGTCAAAGTTTAATAGTAAATTGTATACATGAAAAAAGGACAAATATAAAATTAATTGCCTAGGGCAGCACCATTTCAATCTCATTTAATAAGTTCTGTGAAAATCAAGAATCAAATATCCGAGCTAAGAATACGAAGGTAAAAACATATCCATAGTGCAACTTAAATAGGCCCTTGATAATATATGCTGCATAAAAAAATACAGCATATGCAAATAAAATTTTAGAGCATATGCAGCTTAATTATGCATTTTACTAAAAGGCATATGCATATTTTTTAGGCAGATGCATATTTTTTATGCGTTTGCCTTTTAGTGAAATGCATAATTAAGCTGCATATGCTCTAAAATTTTATTTGCATATGCTGTATTTTATGCAGCGCATATTGTCACAACCCTAATCATGAGTAGGGCTAGGTGTGTACGAAATCTAACGTGACAGTTGAAAAAATACAGTTGTTATTAGAAAGTTTTAGCTAAGTATTCCTATGATCGTTTTCTCACCATACGCGTAGAAAATTAGCTGCCTGAGGGTGGACCAACCTAAGTAAGTTTATGTATGGAAAAGAAACTGTGTTGAAGTGACAACATGGAACTTGGAGCTAAAGCTTTTTGCGTGTATACATTACTGTCTCTTATATGAAAAATGTACATCTTAATAAAAAAAATCATTATTGCAAAAAACGTGAATGTATGAGAAATGAAAAGCAAACCTTAATGCTGTCTTGCATACATTCAGCATAGATGACTCTTGTAAAAGGATACGTGTACTTTAGTGATGTTTCGTTAGCACCGCAGGCATGCGCTCACGTGCTGTGTAGTAAAAACTCATTGCTACCTCGCATCAGTAAACTGTGTGTAAGCTGTTACGTGTAGTGTAGATTGTTGCTATCTCTCCCGCTCGTTGTTGTATGCATTCTTATGCTCCCAATACTATGAAAAAACGGGAAAACTTTAAAAAAAATGGAGGTGTGTCTCCTAAGTGTTTCTTTGTTATGAATAGAAATAAATTTATGTAAAGGGAGGGTTGCACATGAACTTGTGTGATATTTTGGATATAATAATGGCAATTGTAGCTTTACTATGTGCATTGCGTAAAAATATAGATATAGTTAAGTAGCTACTCTATAATCGTTTCCTTTGAATGATGCATGGAAAAATGTAGAATGAAGTGCGAGTCTCGTTGGAATCTGAGTCAGATTGGACATAAAAATGGAAAATGCATGTTTAATATACAAACCGTCTAAAAAAAGTAATTTATTGTCAGATAATATTGTTATTGTTAGCGTTATGATTGATTTCTATTTGATGAATGTATAAAAAATAAGTGTATACTAACGGACATCTAAGACGTGTGAGGGATAAAGTCGAAAATAAAAAGGAAAGTTCAAACATGGCAGGGGAATTAGAAGAAAATATATCAGTATATCCTGATAGTTTTTCTGTTGGGTAAGTGCATAGAAAATTGGGTGGATGGACAGACTCGTGTCAACCTGAGGAAAAAATTTAAGTTTGACAATAAAGTCTATGCTAAATATTTATTTCATAAATGAAAGGGAGATTAGCTAAATGTTTCCTCTCTCCGTTTTCATTGAGGATGAATGAAAAAATGAGTATGATGCGAATGAAGAACTGTGTATGTCCATTGGAGGGTGTAGGGTTGATATACGGTATTGTGATGCAAGTAAAATCAAGTCGTGGTAATAGAATAACCAAATAATACAAAATAAATGGTTTAGTGCTGTAGATGGCAAATGAAAATGTTGAGCGGTACCATAAGATTGCTTCTATCAACACAAATTACAACGAAAGCTGAGTTATATTTGAATGGGAAACAGATCATCGAGTCTTCCGTCTTAGAGAGAAAATACCTTGAACCAGGAGGGCGCAGTAAAAGGATTGGCTGGAAAGAGTTACAGAGTTATGGGGACAGTGTACAAGAGCAACTACAAGCAATATTGTATAAGTCAATAGTAAAAAAAAAAGTTGAACGTTGTATGTGAGAGGGTTACTAGGATGTATAGAAAATTTCGGATGGCAAGATGTCGGGAACGGAGTGAAATTTCAACATAATGGAATATTCCAAGTTAAATTGGAAAAAAATATACATATAAAGGAAAAAATCGAGATTTAGATCATCCTGATTCACTGCTCACACCTTAGCGTTAGATGAATCATACAATAGCGATAGTAAGATTCATACAATATCTTCATCTTTTACTAGGTATTTTATTACATCATACTGTGCGTAAACAAATGAAAATTGTCATTAATGTAATGTAATCAATTTTAAAATTTCTAAAGAATGTTACCTAAGCACGTAATATATTCCTTAAATATACATTGTGTTTGTATGTCCCAAATGAGAAATATCATACTCGTCTAGCTAATTCCAACACTAAGCGTTAATTCACTCGTAATGTAATGCAACGCTTAGACCAAACATTGAGAATAGTTGGAAATGGTATGTGAAACCTGCTTGATTAGAATTCACGTGAGAATTAAAAGTAGTAAACTGTTAAAAGAACATCTAACTTGGACCAGTGTCGCTGCGGCATGCGGACTGGAACCCGCAAGAACCGGTTTTGAATAGCTGCTGCTGCTGTAGATGTAAGTCGCGCAGCGAAGGTCAACTGGTCTGGACTGAACTAACATCTCGCATCTAGGCCTAATGTGGAATTCTGTACAAACATGTGGAAACGATAGTTGGAAGTGAGCACTGGAGCTGTGCGTCGAAATTTACGGGACAACAGAAGTTACTGGGACCAGTTACTATCGTGTAGAGTATGGAGAGTGTATGGAATTGGTAACCTATATACCATCAATGGAAGAAACTTCTATGATGATATCTAACTCACAATAAACAGAAATCAGCTATAAAAACTCAGTGTTAAATGCTACTTTCAACAAAAAAAAATCATGTTTTAAATGATAAAATATGAAAAAAATTATCAATGAAATTGGATAGATTGTAAAATGTGAGGAGGGAAAAACCGCCGAGTATTTGAGAACTAAAATGAGTGAAATCGGATTGGGCCATAAAATACGGAGAGTGAAAACTGTAGAGCAAGAAAATAAGTTGGTTAAAATGGTTGAAATAATGATTAAATAAGCGAAAGAAATCCGTAGAGTATGTCTTAGGTAATATAGATAAAGTGTTTTGACATAACCTACAAGCAAACTGTATATAAATACAATACTATGGAAAAAATGTTTACAATACCGATTATGTATACTAGGAAAAATATACTTGTCAAATAAATCTATTAGTCTGTAAAATGTGGAGAGTTAAAACCGTGGAGTGTTTGAGAAAATTCATTGCATGTGTCTATAAAATTGATTAAAATAAGTGAGAGAAATCCACAGACTATGTCTGAAGAGCTATAAATGAAGCGTTTTAATATGAGTAAACAAACAAAAACCGTACATAATACACTTCTATGGGCAAAATGTTAACAAGACTAATAATGTATGTTTTAAAGTCAGAAAATCTGAAATGTGACAAAACGTTGAGAGACGAAGCATGTCTTCACGGGCCCCTGTTGAAGTTTGAAATCTAAGTGGTATATAAATATATATGTTATACAAAATCAATAATTATGATAAATAAGTGGGGCTTTAATTACCAAGAATCTTATTTTTCAACAAAAGTTCAATTTCCCTAGAGAGGGGATGATGTATCTTTTGAGATGTGCGTTAATGGAGGGATGTAAACTTCCCTCAAGGATGAAAATTCCCACACTAAACCCTAACAAATAAATAGATCACTAAGAAAAGCATATAATACTAAATATTTTATTGAAAAATCCACAAAAAAAAATGAATCTCCACTTCCCAAAACGTAAAAAAATAATAAAAAAAAAACAATATTTAGTTCCCAAAGCATAAGAAATCAATACAAAATGAATTTTCAGTTCCCTAAACGTATCTCTTAACAGAAATATTTACTTTCCCATGAAAGACCTGGATGATCTATATCGTGAGGGTGATTTGGGGTATGTGAGAGCTAAGCTTCATGTTACTAATGATAAAAAATTCCTAAGATATGACCTAACGCATCAATAATACACTAAAATCTGTATAAATACAAAATGTTTACTAATAAAATAAACAAACTCCAATTAATGAAAACCATATCTCCTAGCATGAATATTCATTTTCACGAGGGAGATACCTATACTTAATACTCTCCATGTTAGGGTTAAGACTCGTGTTATTATTGACATAAAAAATTCCAGAGATAAAACTTAGCTTAATAAAACACTAAAAATACATATCAACATAAAAGTTCCACTTCAGAATAGCTTTCGTTAAAGAAAATAATAAAAAATTCAACTAGTTAAGCTGATGAGAGGATCGGAATTCTCCAACCATAAGTGACTCAGACTATAATAGTTCCATTTGTGCGTAGGATGATACCATTCATAGAAAAACTAACAAAAATAACCAAAAAATCATAAATAGTAAGTATCTCATAACAATATAAATAAACAATGCAATTCAGATAAACGTTCAAATTTCCTATATCACAAAGGTTTGACGCTCCGAATGTCACTCAGACTAATTTGGCCCTTCGTATGCCACTCAGTTGGACCTTCCATATACCAAACCGAGTTTGACCCTTTGTATACCTCCCGGGTTTGACCCTCCATACATAAATTATTGGTTCATAAAAGTAAATTGTTAATTAATAAAAGGATAAGCAATAGGATATTCAATTGACCTCCGGAAGTTTGCAATAGGGTCAGCGAGAGGGGTACGGTAGGGCGGGGAGAGCGGAAGGGTCGGTGCGGTGACCCGGCGGCAGGGGCCCATAGGTCAAAGGTCAAAGGTGACGAGCAGGCATTTGGGTGCATTATACACTACTCTTGACCAGGGGAAGATTGCCGTAACGCTTCGCGATCGCTTCTTAGTTTCTCTATTTCAGCCTGAAAGGCCTGTATATGAGAGCAGAATCTGCATGATTCCAGCTCCACTCCTTCATAAAAAATACCTCATGTGCGCATCCAGAATGACATTCGGTGCACTGTTTCATGCTGGAGGTCTCTACTGCCAGCATGTGAGAATATGAGAGAAAAAGAAGAAAGTGAAAAAAGGGGGAAATGGATCGCTACACTGACACGTAATACCGGGTATGTACTCTGGACGGGGCATCAATGTAGTACACGCTTGCCCTATCGGTAGTGCCGTCCCCCCAGCTATAGCCCAAGATTCGAGGAAAAACACGCCTACTGGCTTGCATTCAATTAACGAATGCAAATTGTTAATAAGTTCTTTTATGTAAAGTAATAACTACACTTTATATCGCAAGAACGTGTATTTGATATCTCTATAGGATGGACCTTGACAGCGAGAAGCAGCGTGCACGGCGATATAGAATTACGATACGTACCTAATTCAAGAACTACTGATTTCCATTACCGCTACACAATATTGAAAATTAGTTATCAATGAGATCGCACTGGCCGCCATGAAATGGTGTAGCATTGAGCATTGAGAGCAGTGAAGTGATAAAGCATTAGTAGCCGCGAAGTGATACAGTATTGGTAGCCGTGAATTGATACAGCATTGATAGCCTTGAAATGATGTAGCATCTTCAACAGTGAAATGGTGTTGCATTGACAGGCCTAGAGTGATGTAGCATTGGCAACTATAAGTGATGTAGCATTGGCCGTCGTAAAGTAATATAACACTGGCAGTTGTAAAGTGATTTAACATTCAAACTTGTGAGTGATCTAACATTGGTAGCTGTGAAGTGATGTAATGTAGGTACCGTGGAGTAATTTAATTCCGGCAACGATGAAGTGATGTATCATTGTCATCTACTAAATCATATATGTATTGGAAGCAACTATGAAGTGATGTAACATACCGTAGTCATCCATGAAATCATGTAGATAATGTAGAAAACCATGAAACTATGTAAAATCGTCCTCCACTAAATTATGTAATGTAGGCAACCATGAAGCTATGAAGCAATCCATTAAATCATGTAATGTACGAAACCATGATGAGATGTATATGTATGATAATAATATTATTATACAACATGAAGTGATATAACGCAAATAACCGGGACGTGATGTAGTACCTTACCTTTGATACCTTTGATGATACTTCGGACGAGGTCCAGGCGACGTTACACACGCCGCCCATCTTGTGCAGAGGTGATACTGCAGTCCGTGACCAGCGGAGTGGCTAACAGCGAGTTATCCCCACAGTTCACGTAACCGCTTACAGCGGGTTTATCTGGCACTTTCAGTAAGCATGCGTCCAGTAAGTGTTTCAATTTCGCAGTCTCTGTACCGGTGACATTTCGAATGTGACGAGGCATTTTGTTGAATAATCTCGCCCCTCGGACTACGAAACTATTAGAATACTTTGTGGCTATCGCATCATCACCAGTTTT
>LQNS02277084.1:6306-52117 GCA_001587735.2 Parhyale hawaiensis | reverse complement strand
TTTGGTGAAGATATGTCTATCCGTTTGTTTGTTTGTTTGTCTGCGTCATTTTTCTCGATGCCATAACTCAAAAAGTTATGAATGGATTTTGATGAAATTAACATGAGTTGTTAGGTATATAACAAAGAATAGATTACCAAATATTGGTAATGGTCCGTTTATTTGTTCGTTTGTCACTGTTTTTAATTTTATGCTTGTTAGCACAACAACTCAAAAAATAATGAATGGATCTTTATGAAATTCATAGGAATTGTTAATAACGGTAAAAGACATAAATGATCAAATTTTGGTGCAGATCGGTTGGTTCGTTTGTATGTTTGACTCATATTTGTCATGACGTTTGTTAACAGTATAACTCAAAAATTTATGAACGGATCTTCAAAAAAATTGAACAAGCTGTTATTAAAATAAAAAAGCACAAATGATTAGATTTTGAAGTTTATGCAATGAAAATTATGGTTTCAGAGCCAATTTGAATTTTTGCTACCGTTGGCTCACTTGGCGGAGGTATGCGCTCTCAGAGTGCTCTAGTTCATCTATGTTATAAGAAGTCCCGATGGAAAGTACTCAGTTATTGTAAATTCGACGGGTCATCTTCCTCTCTGTAAAAACTTTGAATCGCTCATAGTACCACATGAAAGCGGTTACTACATTCTAGCCTTTATTTTTTTGCACGCTTTTTCTATGCACTGTCGTCTCCCATGGAAAAGTTTCCTATTGTTTCACACTTTTTTACTTAATACGTTCTCTATATTTCCTACAAATTATTAAATAGCAATACCATGAGTAGCAGCAGCTTGGGATATGGCAAATTATTACTTCCTGCTGACCGCCTTGCCCTAACTACTGACTTCCATTCGAGCTATATAATATTGATTTCCGTATCAGATGGTGTTATATTTGGCAAGACCATCGTCTCTGATCCATGGGAACCAATATCATCAGAGGGTTGCAGCAGTACTGGCTCTCTGTCATCCTCCTCCTACATGTGCGCTATCGCTAGGCCTATACTTTGAACTCTGATATACAAGGCAATGATTGCATTTGATACGACGCCGCCTCTGCAATTGAGCGCCACCCAATAGACTGGGGCGCTGTAGTGCTTCGCATCCGTTGTCTCTGGGATATTCCTACGGGCATCCTGTCAGGTATGGAATATGGAAAGGCCTCCTTGCCGTGCAAGTGCACAGCTCCCATAATGCTAGAGATTACGGCACCGCGGGTGTACAGGTGATGCTATCGGTCCTGCGGGCAGATGCGGCCTGGGTGACGGAGATGTTGTGGAATTATGTGCGATTGGACTGAGATATAGTGGTCTCGGGCTAGCTTTGTACTTTGTGGCATGGTCATATTTTACAGATTTATCGATTGAAAGTACGGGAAACGCCCGATTAACATAAAGGATTGTGGGCTATGTTAACCGAATCTATGTTAATCGAATAAGGAGTTACTGAACAATTTTCTGTGTCGTCTAAATAAGTACTACATATGTTAATTGAGGAAAGGTGTAGGTTTCATGTCTTAATTGGGGTCTCGGTATCTAAATCGAGGCTGTGTTTATTGAATTCTATGTTATTCCAAACTATGTTAACGGGTTTTTCCCGTACAGTTAAGTGGGCAAAGTTCGAAAAACAGCACTTCTCTACTTTGAAATTTACAGGTAAATTGTACTGAAATATGTATGTAGGCAAGTGTAAAATGCTATTTAGAGGGGCGGAAATGAACCTAACCTAACCTTTGTGCTTAGCTGCATGGTGATACTTTACTAATTTACTGGAACGCCACAGAACCCTACAGATATTACAGTTCGTGTATCAACGGGCAACTTGAATACATGATTACCTTGACACCGTGACGATCGTTCTATTTGGAGTATACTTATTGCTAAACTTCAGCCTATAACCTTAAAATTTGTATGATTAGCCTGATATGGTTTTTACCATATGGGTACTAGTGTCTAATAATGCTAATGGAACGATCCCCAAATTTCTGTGATTATTGTTGTTTTAGGAATTTACTTTTAAAGTGGCCGCGACGACTGTTACACAGATGCAACCTTGAGTTCGACCTAGTGCTGCAAAAGTGCAAGACTCTCTGAAAGTAACCAAGAGATATCTGAATACTTTATATGGGAGTTTAGAACAAGGATTAAGCTATCCAAATGTGCATAGGTTTTGTCAGGTGCAATAATCATTTTCCCTCAGAAGCCAAAGAAGCGCCGTGACGATTGTTGCAAAAATATCGTGGCGATCGTTACACTGGGACTTTCTTAAAGAAAATAATATAAATAAAGCAATTAAACAATCTTTATGTAGTCCTAGGGTCTTATGACGGATTTTATCAATAATGTTTTTAAATGTGAATATGCAATGTTTATGACTTACCACGATAATAATTATTTCAACTGGGTATTAAAAATTAATAATTGGCCTCCAAGTACAATTGCTATGTAACATAGTTTGAAGCATAATGGTTACTTAGTACTATGGAAAATCATCAGTTGAACCTGTTACATTTTACTGACTGTATTAAGTTTTTTTTACGAAATTGCTCATATATGACAGAGTGCTACAAATATTGGTTTATTATTTGTGTTTTTTCTCATATTCTTAAAGTAAAGTTCTTTAGCTTTAATTTGGTATAAATAAAAGCTACTTGTGGTGAATTTTCAAATTTTAGACTCAGGTTGACATCAGCGTGGAATGGCCCCATAACTTCATTCTCGGTTGCGTTAGAATGTTGCATGAAGCTTTACATTACTCAAGAGAGACTATTGCAAGCTTGTTCTAAATTGGTGCTACAGAGTTTACGTGGATTATTCGTTTTAAGGCTAACTCTGTCATGCAGTGTAGGCTGAACAGTATGAAATGCGGTTTATTTTGGTGTAAACTTGCCCAAGATCTTGCAGGTACGAGATGGACCATGTGGCTAGATTAGCGCCCGCGAGGGGACCCTATAGGTTTCCTCAGCCATAGGTAGGTCTTCGGGACTTCTGTCTTTCGTGTCCACTTTAGTTCATTCCATTTTCTTACTCATGATGATAGTACTTTGTTCTGTTCTTCTTTCTTGACTTGCTATTCCCATGCGTGTCGATCCTGTGTAGAAATATCAACGTGCCTATTAACGTACTACATGCTCCTTCCATTTTCTCTCTTCAGAAACCATAGTTGTGTCTAGAAAGGCTTAAATAACTTTTACAATAATAAATTAATAGGGTTACTGAACTTGTCAAGTTAGCCCTCCACTTGCATAATGCCACAGTTTTCGATACTTGTTCAGTCAGTGATATGGGTATTCGTGTCAATTATTTCTCTGTGCTTCTGCTCTCCTGGATGGCATACATACAATTAATTCAGAATTTATATTCTGAACGCAATCTCAGTTACTTTCTTTCAGTTTTTTTTTTCAATTTGTGCTGCTATTTCGCTACTCTGTCGCTGTTCAGTTAACTACCGTAGCATTTTATTTAATTATCTCCGCCAATGAGGTTATGTTTTTGTTTTGTTTGTTGGTTTGTCTGTCACCAAGCTAACTTAAAAGGTAATGGACAGATCTTTTTGAAAGATACGGGGATTGTTTGGTTTGCTTAGAGGTACAGATGATTAACTGTTGGTGAAAATTCGTTGAATCATGTGTTTGAATGTGTGTCTGCTTGTTATATTTTATAACAAAACTCAAATAGTTATGAAAGGCATCTCCATGAAATTTGCAGGAATTGTTGGGAATATTACGAAGAGCAACTCACTAAATTTTTGTGATGGCTTGTCAGGCGGTTTGTCTGTGTGTCTTTATGATTATTTTTATATTCATCAGTAACGAAACCCAAAAACTGGATGAATCATCATGAAATTTCCTCGAATTGTTAGACTTGTTAAAAGGAACAAATGACCAAATTTTGGTGATGATAGAACGCAAGTCGTTTTAATTCTGATATGGAACACATTCTTGCACTACATGTGCACGATACAGCTCTGAGATATTAAAAACAAGGCTAGCGTTCACTAGAATTTCCTCAAGTTCCAGCTAGCAAACTATTACTTTGAGTATGTGTAACTTGATTGCTGCACGGTGTACACGCTTTTATTTTAGAAATATATATATATATATTTGTATAATTGGGAAGCAACCCTTCTTTTATACATATTAGGTTAAAACCACGCCATATTTCTTTGTAAAAATATCTTTATTATATTTATCGAAACAACGAATGTTTAAAATTGTTGTCCGTTCTGTACGATGAAGGAGCTGGCCAAAGTTGAGGGAGTTGATTTCATCGCAACGCGTTTCAACCATTGCACATGGTCATCTTCAGGCTGGATATAGAAGCAACTGAAGCTGGTGAACGGTGAGAGCAAAACGGGAGGAGCTGAGCTGGATTAAAAGAATGGTGTGAACTGATATCACCATGTTCGTTGCCTGTATATATAGATGATGGAGCGTACTGTTGTGCTCTTCTCGGAAGCTGATTGGCCTGTAGGCAGTATGGTCAATCAATCATGGCGCTACTTCGTCAGCTGTCTGGGTCCTCATGTTGCTTCAATGTACGGCTTGATCCTGTTGTCTGGGAGTTGATTATTGATTTTTTTTGGCTCTTATGGCTAATGCTTCCAGTATCTGAAGGCGTTGATGGTCGGAGTTGCGGTGCAGTTTTGTGGTTCCAGATACTAGCATGGCTCTTGTCAAAATAGTATTATGTTGCTGCAGTGTGTGCTTTCGGTCCTCCATTGGCGAGATGCAATGTCAGTCTACGAGAAAGTGTTGTGGTTGCCATGCCAATGTATGAGTGCTTTTGGAGTTCGCAGTCTCCAATTTGACAAGTGTACTCATACACGACATTGGTTTCTTTCAATGGTGCCTTGTCGATGGTGCTGTTTTTCATGATCAGTGAGCTAACTGTTGGGCTCTTGTAGTAGATTATCAGGCGAAGTTTGTCTTCCCTGTTGGTGCAAGTGGTGTTGTTTCTGATTATTTGCTTCAGTATTCGCTCGTCTGTCTTGTATGCTTGGGACACTTGATTCTGGTAGAAGACAGTGTGGGTGGTTGCTGTACTTGCCGGATGGTCACGTTGGTTGTTGAGTGCGTTAACATGGTGCTGGAGAATATTATCGAAGAGGTTCCAGGCGGATGAGTTTTTACAGCATCGATGGATGAGTGCTCGTATTGTACTGTCCTTATAGCGTTGTGGGCATTCGCTGACAGCATTTAGATAAATTCCAGCATTTATTGGTTTTCTGTACAGTGAAGGGGTGAAAGTATTTTGATTGTTATCTATTGCGACGTCCAGAAAGTTGATGCATAATATAATAATAACATATATAATATATATATCTGCATAATATAATGCATTCGAGTCTGGCTGTCAACAAAATAGGTACTGCAGAGAACTTGCTTGCTAATGTGCCGCTGTGCCTAAGCCTGTTTATAAGCCTGCTATGAACGGCGCGGTGTAGAGCGAGTCCAAAACATCTGCTCCTGGCAGAATCCGCCTGATGCTCGGCCGGCCACAATGCCACGAATTTCAGTTTCCAGGAAGCGTCAGTATTGACGTTCAATGGAGCAGCTGATCGGTCCAGTTCAAGTACTCCACAAATTGTCCACGGCTTCAAGTTTAACCAATGCCTGGAACTGTGTTGATGTAGTACGTATATAATTATTTGTAGTCGGACTTTGTTGTTGAAACGTGAGCCTCTCCTTGCGGGAACTATATCAATAGAATGAGCTTATTTTATATCATTTGCATTACTAGGTGCTATGATAGTGGAATAATCAGTGTGGACCCAGTTTCATTGTTGTCAGTAGCTTGATAACGAAAAAAAAAAGAATTGCACAGGTGAATTTTATATTAAATATTACAGTATTGAAGCATTAAATTTTCATCAATTGAAACAAAACTGTATGATCTCCTTAGAGGGATTTTGTAGGTTACCTTAGCGATTATTTAGACCTTTGGGATGTTTGGCTTTCGTGCCCACTTTGCTTCCTTCTGTTTTCATACCCATACTGATGATGCTTTGTTCTGTTCTTTCTCTTCTTTCCTGACTGCTATTCCCATGTGTGTTGATCCACCTTCGTCCACGGATTCCTTGTTTCCATCGACGTACTATATGTCCCTTCCTTTCCCCTCTCTTGAATCACCATAGTTGTATCCAGGGAGGCTTAGAGAACTAATATAACAATGACCTATCACATCTGTAGAGCAAATTAGACCGACGTGCTGAGGGTGAGCCCCCGCTTGTTTAATACTTACCAGAAATGTAGTTGTTTTCTGCAGATTCTTGGTAGAATTTCTATTTTTAGGACATTTTTTCGACTGTCAGCAATCGAGGCAAAAAGAATAGGTAGGATTGGAACGAAGCAGAGCAGTATAGGTACAGTACATGTAACTCAAAGTTTTACGCAGTGCAGCGCGTGTCGTCGCATCAGCGGCCGGGATACTGTCGGGTGTGAATACACAGGGTGTTTCCAAACAGCTGGTAGGTACTCGGAGAGCAAGTAGAAACAAGCCGAAATAAACCCTGTTTTATGAATGCCAAAATTCTAAGCCTCTGAGTTTTTGAGTACTCAGGTTGAAAATTTGATCTGTGATGCGCGTTTCATATATAACAATGACGTGCCCATACACAGTAACATATTGGTGGCTGAACAGTCATTGTATAAGTTGTTAAGCAGTTCACGCAGCGGCAATACAATTTCATAAACGCGTTTTATATGTAATAGTAAGAGGTATATAGCTGATATAAATATACTTATATATATATATATACATGGCCTATCCCTGCCACAATATATTTGGGCCTCACAACCCCAAGGGTCCCTACTGTGCCTTATCCGCAGGCGATATGACAGCTTACCGCAGTTCCTGCTGAGGAGGTTAGTTTTATAAAGTTAGGCAGGCTCTCAATACTTCCCCTTCTGTTTCGGGAGGTGAGCCGCTGATCGACGTGGCCAACCTATTCCCGCTAGACTTCTAACTTCTTTTATTTCGTTTCCTTCCCCAGTGCGGCGTAGGTGAGCGAAGGCGTTCAGCCGTGCCCGGCGGTTGGAGATGCATAACTTGCGCCTTTTTCCTTTTAGTAGCTCATTGACCACTTAGAATCTGAGACCTACCGGCAGAAAAGCCGAGAAAAAAAAAAATCATTGATAATTTGAAACGAGACGTACTTCGCGCCTATAGTGGTGCACGAGCCTGTGTTAAACCACAGGAATAGTTCGGAGCGATATAGAAATTTGGTCCCTGATGCGCTAGTAAAATTTTGTACTACTACATATGACCCAGAGGGAGACCGTTTGCAATGTTAGAAAGTATTTTCTCAACCCATATTTACCCGGGAAAAGCATGAGTAGAAA
The DNA here is from genome assembly GCA_001587735.2 of Parhyale hawaiensis. NCBI lineage: Eukaryota > Metazoa > Arthropoda > Malacostraca > Amphipoda > Hyalidae > Parhyale > Parhyale hawaiensis. Next base: position 44,770 of record LQNS02277084.1, on the reverse strand, counting down.
CTTTGAACATTACTGGAAAGTTTGTTAAATCATAATCATCTACTATTGTAATAGTAGTCTGATATTATTTTCATTAATTTTCAGAGGTTGCATTGTAAAGCACAGGGCTCCTAAGTTAAAACCTTAAAACTCAGATTATCAAAATACGAAGTAGCTATTTGTTTTAGAACTTTTTGGTATTCCTAAAGAAAGTGCTTATTCTGACTTTCCCCCAACTGTCAACGTTTGTACGGCTCGTTTTGTATTATCTTGCATCAGTGCATTTTCTGCATTAGATTTATGTGTACTTCCTTACCAGATACAGTGTGTCAATGTTCCAAAAATTGGTGTAAATGCTTGTAACATTTAAGAACAGAGTCTGCTCTAAGACCTTTTTTGTCTGCATTCTGTCTTGGAAATTCAGAAAGCGTTCCAAGGTGTGGAAATTGTCGATTCGAGGCATGTCCATGTAAAATATGGGCCACTGTATAAATTGCTTGACTTATTGCTTGAATCTCCAATTACTGATCTGCATGTCATATCTTTACTTTCTTGCTCAGTGAGTTTCTGGCTCTGAATTGATCAGTTTAGGGCGTTGGCAGTACCTTCACCCAGTCGAAAATTATGGTTGTGATTATAGTAGAATATAGTGGTGTGAGAGAGATTAATGTCGATTATGGATGATGAAACAAAATGGTAGATATGTCGACCCTAACATTACGTTGATTTTAGTATATTTGTGTCAATATTTGTTTAGGCAATATTGGTAGTTTAAGGTTTGTCAGGAAACGTAGCTCGATGGTAGTACATGGATGTTTGACGACTTTATATGGTAGATGGTAGTACATGGATTTGTAAAGACTATATATGGTAGAGCATATGCTAGAGCATAACGATGGTAGCTTATCAACGGATTTCCGTACGTACGATCATGAGTTGAATGCCTCCCGTTATATGGGGCAGAATATGTATGGATTGCCATGGATTTTAATAATATGGCTAGAATTCTCAACATTATCGACCAAAATAATATTGTATGACTATAAGTTTGAATGCGAAAAATCTAATAATTCATATCATAGTGCAAAATTGTGCATATTTTCAGTCTTTTCTTTCCTGTCAATGATATGTAAAAATTGCAGGGTATATATGGACACTAACGGCCTTGATTTTTTTACGCTTAACCACTTTAGCGTAGTTACCCATTTTCTTCACTTTTTTGTTGTATCCCTTTCTAAATAGTATAGCAATCTTTGATCAAACGTTGCCATCTATTTTTATGTTCATTCAGTTTATGTCTGTAAAGATTTATCAAGAAATTATTCCCATTAGCTTTATGTGATAGATGCCAGCTTTCATGAAATATTTAGCCGAAAATTATTGATTGAGTTGTGACTGCCTCTAAATTGGGCTTAGTAGCTCTATACCGACTTAGAGTTAAAGAAATTACACATAAACGTGATTTAACTGCACCGACTGGTTCAAGCTCCTGTTCTAGCATCGTTCTGAAGTTTAGAGCCTTAGACTATTCTGAGCTGCAAGCTTAACACGCGCGTATTAATTAAACTATTTTTTTATAAGAAAGTTATCATCAGCAGGCATCGACTGCCTAATATGTCAACAATTAAAAAAAGTTTATCTTGGTAGAATACAGTTGTATCATTCGCTGAATACAGTCGATTTTGGTCGTGAATGGTGTTTCGTACGGTTCACTATGGTTGATCATGGCTGTACAGCTAAAACCTTAATAGTTGTAATTGGGTATTTATGGTCGGGAATTATGGTTGGCAATATGGTCGAAGGTTGTGACATATCTCTACCATACTGCACCCTATACAGGGTTGAATATGGAGGATGTTTCGATTATAAACAACTAAAGTCTCGACCATAATCATAGTTGTTCTACTATAATCACAACCATTCTTTCTGACTGGGTCAGGGATGCTTTATATTTTTTGTGGATAATGAATGCTTTAGGTGCAAGTGTGCTAATTTCTTAGCGGTATTATTATCAATAAAGATGACGATAAGATGCGTCTAAAAAGACACTTGCACACAAATTTCTGTTAATGTAAGAAAATACCGCGTCACTGAAGAGCTTGCTGTATCAATCAGCGCATAAAACTCCTACTTTTTAGCGTGCGCTCGGAAGCAGTTACTGCTCTACCCTCAATATTTCTGACAGCTGACGTGGATATGATCTCCTGTGTTTCCATTTTCCGGGAAACTATCAATAAACAACAAGTCTGTCTTTCATCTTTGCTCATATAGCAGGCTGAAGCTGCTTCCAAGCATCTTTTTTTGACAGCACTTTCATCATTGCACTACTACAATGCCCAGCTGGAATATATTACACTGTGGCAGAAAAGATCGGAGATATTCTTCCTTATCTGAATTATTCGTGTGGTTTCGACGCAAGAAGGCAATTTTGTGCTTGTTTTCTCGTCATTTGGAGACGCTCGGCTCACTGCCGCTTTTAAGAGATGCAGTATTTTACATCAGACCTTTTGTCTGTCTGCGGCTTGCCTGCATTCGATACTGAGCCGTTTTTGATGCATAGCACGCCGAAGTTCCTTCTCGATAAACCGATACACAATTCACCAGCTGCCAACTTCAACTTATCTCACGGCGCACAAGTTTCCATATGTTGTCGCTCAGGCAGCCTTGAATACGAGGCTTGGGCGCCTGGGACACGCAAGTTGCGGCACACGTCACAGTCCCGCCATGAATTTGAATCTAATGGCCTTTGTCTTGGAAGTTAGCGAAGATATCGCTAGAGCGCCTTGAATTCCGCACGATCTGGGTACATCCGTCAGTGGAAATGGCGCCTTACACGCAGCGATATGAATTGAAATCTAAAGTCTTCTTGACACTTTAATCTGGAGGTATGTGGCCGCTGAGGTTATGAAGGTTTGAGTAATTGACAGTACTCCTGATGTTTTGATTCACCAGGAAACGTATGATACTGATACGTCTAGGAAAGCTTATCATATATGTATACATATAGATTTTCAAATACTTTGACGCAGATATGTAGCGGTTTAAGCAGTGCATACTGATCCTAAAGTTGTCTTGGCATTTTGTGTTCCGGTATGTCTACAGTTGTGTCAGTACAGAAAACGTCGTGGAATAAACCTAAAGAGAAAACTAGCTGTAAAATAATATAGATTTTGGTCGCAGCAACTGGTGAACAAATCTTGGAATCGCTACTGAACCTAGTTCGGTTCTCAAGCAGCGCCGGGGCAGGATTATATTTGTGTGCGAAAAGCACAATTGCAATGACCTCTAACTGACGTTTTTTTCTGTTCTCCATAGAATCTTCGTTTATTGTGCTACTGTTCTCGGGCTATTTTTCGATGTCTGCTGGCAGATGCTGGGAGCAATGTTGTGTTCCTTAACTACCTTTTTATTTTGATTCTTGACCGTAACGTCTTAGGTAATGATGTACAAAACCAGAGCACTCTGAGAGCCTATTCCTCCGCCAAGCATGGAAACGATAACGCAAAATTCAAACTGGCTCCCAAACCATGATTTTCTTTGTGTCAACACCCAAATCTAGTCATTTGTATTAATAGCATCAGCAATTTTCTTGAAGATCCTTGCATAACTTTTGTAGTTATGCTGCTAACAATCAGTATGACAAACATTAGTCAAACATATAAATGGACAAACCGATCTGCACCAAAATTTAATCATGTATTTCTTTTAACAAGAAAATATCATAAAGATTCATTCAGAACTTTTTGAGTTATTGTGCGTACAATCACAAAATTAAACACCGCAACAAACGAACGAACAAACAGATCATCACAAAAATTTGGTCATCGTTTACAATTCGTAATAAACCTAACAACTCATGTACATTTCACGAAAATCCGTCCATAACTTTTTCAGTTATAACACTGAGGAAAAATAGGCAGACAAACAAACCGATTGACGGATTTCCACCAAAAGTAAATCATCTCTTACTGTTTACATCCCTAACTTTCCCTGAAAATTTCGTTAGGATCCGTTCATAACTTTTTGAGCTATCTGGGTGAGAGACAGAGAGACACACAGACAAGCACAACAAATATCTAACCTTCTTTGTGGAGGTAATAATTTGAAGTAGGCCTAAATACGAACTAATTGCTATAGTACGGTAGACCGGGTAGAGTGTTCTATTTAAAGATTAGATGATGATTTTGACTGATATTATAATTAGTGATGTTGCGTATGTAACTTTAAGCTTGGTACCCACGCAACAACTTTTGTAGTCGCTAGCAGCCTAGAGGTAACACAACTAATCCGTTTACGTAACCGCGGCAAGACTTCAGTTTGCGCAAAATTTAACTGTACACATTAGTAAAAAAAAATTGTCGAAAACCTCTGTTGCTACTGCAATTTTTACACCGCAGCATGTAGCAATGATAAATTTTCAACTCTCGCTCCTAAATGCGATCAGTTTAAGTACACAAAGATTGATAAATGAAAAGTTATAGTGCACGATGTTTATAGACTTATGCTAAAGTCACGGCCACGACTACGTAGCTGGATTAGTTGAGTTACCTCTAGGCTGCCAGCGGCAACGAAAGTTGCTACGTGGGCACCGGGCTTTAGCTAGAAGTATCACTAAAATGTCAGTTCCATGTAGGAATAGCCTTATTGTTTACCATCAAGTGCGTTTGTCCTTAAACACTATAAATCATAATGAGAATGTTTAATTTGGCAAGACCTAAAATTGAGCAGGTGTGTTTGCATGAGAAACCTAAAAAGCAAATGACTGCAGTGCGCAACGAGGGTTCCTATATAAGCGTCGGTCGGTATGGGAAGCGGGCAAGTCCAGTCGGAGGCAAAAGCGTCAGTCATGGATTGTGACGAGCGGTAGACGTAGAGCTGCAGTCATAATGTTAAGGCTAGGTTTCATATTATGGATATATAGTGATTCTAGAGTTGTGAGTTCTATTGGATTAGAATAAGCTATGATGGAGAAGTCTTTCCTGCTAATTGGATGGTTGTTTTGCTCTGCATGAAGACGGGGAGCTGAATGATCTTGTTTTGCTAGTGGTAAACCTGTTCTGCTTGATATACCTAAATGTTGGTCAACGCGGGCTTTGAAATGCTGTCCAGTGCTGCCGTATTACAGAGCTGAGCAGCTCGTGCAAGAAAAGGCGTAAACAACACCGGACCGCAAGTTTGTAGGAGGTTTATCCTTGAATTTAAAATAGGATCCTATTGTAAATGAATTTTTGTAAGAGAAACTAAAGTTCATGTGCGGGTAGGCCTCGGCTTCCTTTGTCAGTTATAAACTTAATAAATATTTTTCTGAATGTACCAACCTTTCTTAGCAAAAGATGTTATCGGACGGCTTGGTAAAGTCGAACTGAGATCACTAATTAAGGATTGACTTGTCCCGAACTTCAGGGAAGAACTTCTTTGATTGTGACGCTTTGAATCGAGTTACTGGTGGTAGCAGCAGCTCAGTTATGCTTGACACGACCAAACATGCCAGTTTACAGAGGACGAATGAGCTTCCGGCAGTCTCAAGGGTAATCACTGTGAGATTAACTCATGAAGTTCTATTCCGCACGTGCCTCAATTTTTGAACACGTTCATCCTATTGAGCGTAGCGTAGCTTGTCGTGCCAATCACTGACGCTTCTATCATAACCCAAAGTGAAAGTAGAAAGTTAGTGTACATACTATTAGGGTAGCAAATTAAAACCTCGAGTGACGTCACAAACTGACACAATCAATTGGATGAGTCAAACTTCTCGTGGTGGAGAATTTGCCGAAGTCAAGTTCTTGTGACATCAATCCCAGCTTTGATATGGTCGCGTGAAGTAGGTAACAGTTTTTTCTATCACCGCCTGCAGAAGCGAGGGCTATATAGGCGACAGCGTTGGTTTAATTTATTCATAGGCACCTCGCGAGCAGCCATAGGCGTCAGTGTCTCATAGACTCTTGTCGTGCAAGTTGTGGTAGACTGCGGGCACTAGGTTTCCGCGAGGAGAAATATTTTGTATTCACTTTGCCGTCAACTATGCGGTCGAACATTGCTCTCTCAAGTCACGCTGTCTTAAGGTATGTCAAGTTTGACTTTCATTCATACAGTACGCGCTTTTGATATTCAGATGCCTTTCGGCTGCTTTATTCCCCCGAATTTTTAGAGACAATTACATCGAGTACTCGAGATATTTGATGCGATCAAAAAATTTGAGAAGCAGGCAGCGCAACGGTACTGAAAAGTTTGTTTTCCGTGCATGACCTAATTGAGAATTTCGTCATTAATCCCAAAAGTTACCTGACGTCATATTTCTCGAAAACGTTCATTGGTATGACGTCATCTTACTCTGATATCTAGCAGCGTGGACTCCCATACTTTATACTGGCAACACCTATTTACCTATTTCGTTATGAACGTCTCGAAAGGACAGTACTGCTGATAATGTTCTCAAATGGCTAGAGTGCATAAGGGTCAACTGTAGAACACACATACGCAGGGAAATATTCGCCCGATGTCAGTAAGAATTGGGGTTTGCTAGGAAATTTGGATTGTGTTTTACGGCAATTGGATTGCAAAAACTGAAGTACTTTTCTATTGATTTATAATCAATAAAACGGCTCTACCGTCAGGCCCCACCAAGTTCACGTAAGCTAACCTCACTTTCTTTCTCTTCTGCCGAAGTACAAAGTGGAACTTCGTTTCTCCACCGCAGCCTGCAACTTCGCGTAGCGTGGTGGGTCTTCTGTTATTTTACTGGTCGCAGACCCCTCCGGGAATCAGGTGGAATTCGTGGATACGCACAATTCATTACGTCTTTTTCTCATGAATTAATCTGCTGTACCATAGCAAGAGCATTGCTTAAAATGTTGTACATAGACCACGCTGTGAGGGGTAATGGGTTAAGGTTGGTTCATGGAATCCAAGTTAACACCTTCGTGCTAAATTATTAGTTTCCTGAGTAAATAATCCCCCCCCCCCTTCCTGCCGAGAGAGTTTTGAATGATCACTGAGTGGTGCTGAAGTGAAGGAGGGGGAGGAGAGGAGGGGCTTGGCAACAGGATGACTTTTGTTTACAATAATTAGTTGATCTGGGCGCAGCTCTATAACTGTATTTTTTAATTTCGAGCTTTCCTCTTCTTTCAGTCCTGTTTTGACAATTTGCTTGGTGGTATTAACTCTTTTGTTGAAGGGTCTTCCACCTATTACATTATAAGGTTTCTTCCGAGCCGCAAAATAGCAAGTTCTCAACATTTTTTTCCAGAGTAATTATAAAACCTTTAAAGGTGAGAGTGATCCAGGCCTTCCCTGAAATTAACTGGCCTGATGATGGCCGAAGCGCCTCTTGTCCTAGAGCTTCAAAAGAAAAAGTTCTCACTACAAAGAAAAAAAAAATGAAAAATTGTGCCAGAAAGTTGGTCTGATATGACTAAGGCTCTAAGCACAGAGGAAATTTCCCAGCCCGCGACCCACCACGTCCCACGTCAGTGGACTCGCTGGGTCATTGAAAATATGCAATATGACGGAGTAAACCAAAATTGGTTGGAACCCTGCTCAGAATACAGCACATGCCTAAGCAACACATAAAAAGTGGGTCTGGACAGAAGAAATGTCGAAAAAAGTGCCGTTTGCTCAGGACCGACACTTCTTTGAGAGAGATTGGGACTTACATAAACACTCACAGACACTGTAAGAAAGAGACATCCTCGCGGATGCTCTTGGGATGAAGTTAGGTGGCACCATATAAATATGTTTTATAAAATATAAAAAGCGTGTGTTCGCATTTGTGTACGAAAGAGGGTAGGGGCGTTGAGGGTCTATCAAAAAGTCTGGGGCCTGTCTTTAAAAGTTTAGTAAACCATTATTCTAAGTGTATTGAAGGAACGTAACATCGCAAAGGTTAAGGAACCATTATACTACTGTAATGGGACATTGAAAAAGTTTGGGAACCATTGTGTTGATGTAAAGCAACATCGGACAACTTTGCGAGCCACTGTGCTAATGCAAATGAACGTCGCTGTGACGTCTAAAGCCTTCGCTGGATGCAGCGGACGCGGCCGCGTCTTCTGCAGCGTCAGTGGCACAGACTTTGCCAGGCTCCAGCTCTGCTATTGAGTTTACGGCTGAATGGCGCAGCATCTGAGGCGGCTGAGCGACGTGCCTGCAGCAACCCGATACAGCTCATTATTATGGATATCAGGCTGATGAATACATTTACGCGCACCTTACGGGAGGGAGCACCAGAACGGGAACAGAGACTTTCCAATCTTTTTCCGCTTTCTTGGGTATAGGGATGAAAGAGACTATTCGCAGAGGTCGTCAGTATTAGATAATCACATAGGCTTTTGATGTGTTTCATTGCCATCTGGTATAGCCTGCTGGCTACTTCTCGACACTAAGTCTTGTTCTGAAGCGTAAGATGCACTCTTATTGAAGTCCACTGTGAAGTATGTCCCAAAGTAATTGAAAAGGTGAGTTAATTTTGCCGAATTGTATCATGCAACCATACTAGTTACTCCCTCTGTTCCGAAATAGTTGTTCTACTGCCAAAAATTTCGTTCTGCACTAGCAGTTCGATTTCAGCCAAATTATTTTCTGTTCACATCAACAGGTTAGTGCGTGTTAGTTCAGCCATGGCCAATACTAACCTGAAGGTAAACGGTAAATAATTTGGCTGAGGTCGAACTGCTAAATTGCTAATTTAGAATGAAAATTTTGGCTGTGGAACAATTATTCCGGAACAGAGGGAGTAAGGCAATGTTTACCGCCGCCTTGGAGCACTACCGTCGTTCACAACCACTTTGCGTTCACGTAAGCTTTCCTGCGCGCGACACCACTAAAATAAACACTACATAAGCTAACCTAACCTACCATTACCTAACCTAACCTCCTTACCTAACTTTCTAACCTAACCTTACCTAACCTAACTTAACCTTTCTAACTTTACCTAACTTTACCTAACGTTACCTAACCTTATCTAACCTAACCGAACCTAACCTAACCGAGCCTAACCTAACGTAACCTAACTTAATCAACATATACAGCGAGCAGCGCGGGGCGCCAACTTAAACGCCGTTCTCACGCACACGATCTGCGTAGACAAACACGCACAAAAAGTGGTCATGAACGACGGTAGCGCCGCCTGGGAGGCTGTCGTTCGCGCCGGCGTTTGTTTTCCTGTCTGTCTCTTAGCAAGACAACTTCAAAAATTACAGATAGAGCTTCGAAAAATTTACAGGAACTGTTAGGTATATTAGGAGGAACAGACGATCAAATATTTGGGGTGATCCATTCATCCGTTTGCTTATCGACTTATTTTTTTTTTAACTTAGTTAACTCAAAAAAGTTATGACTGAATCTTCATAAAATTTACAAAAACTGTAAGTAATGTTGCGAGCAGCAGATAATTAGATTTTGGTGATGATACAAAGAATCCTGGATTCTGGGCAATAAATTTGAAGTTTTCGTTAGCAATGCATTGCTTGGTGGAGGACTGCGCTCTCGGGATGTCGCTGTAGCTTAACTTATGCTAGGGCCGCACCTAGTTTTCTGGATGGAGGTGAGCCCTTCCAAACCCCCCCCCCCCCCCAAAAAAAAAAAAATCTGTGGTTAAGTCATTATTAGAATTACTGGCTGGTAGCAGCGATACGGTGGCATGAACGACATGCGAGCTGTCCATCCTCATGTCACGTTGTTGCTTTGGAAGCATAGAGCGGCCCCGGCATAAGACGTGGAATATGGGCGTCGTTCGTAAGGAAAACTGAAATTGCCATGAATCTGTTCAGCTCCGCAATTAGTCGAGGTTAACAAAAGTATCGTGATAACTACTTATGATATTAAATTGATAAACTATATTCATATGACGTATGCAGTCCATATACTGTGCACTCGATAGATATAAGACGCGAATAAGAGAAGACAATGCTCGGTAAAGGGTATGTAGATGATATGACACAAAAACTGCTTCACAAACAAGAGTTTCATTTACTGTAGGGATTACAGAATAATTGGACATTCCAATATATTAACGGGTACATCATGAGGAAATCACAATTGGGACCCAAACATCCAATTGCACCACTCTCTGTGGTGCCGCACTTCCTAACATGCTGGCTTGCTACAGCACTTGTCGAAACGACGGATACGAAATATCGGTTGCTAGTTTATTTTAATCTTGCCCTTTAAAACCCCTTCGTACTGATTTATGGGGCTTAAATTATCTTGTATACAATACTGTGCCCTTATTTTAATCTAGAAAACAAGAAAAAACTAGAGAAGGTCGCCCATGCTTCTACTACATCAGTGTCCTCAGCAATGAAGAAGCGTAGCTAAGTAAAAATGAAGTGCTTTGTTGATACTTAAGTATAGTGAATGGTAGAAATGCATTTTGATAAATAGAGAAAATTTAGTACACAGCGAAATAACTGCAGATACAAAGCATCTGCTGTATCAATAGTTGTGGAAAAGAATTTATTTCAAAAGAATGTAGGTAGCTATATGTATCTCGACTGTGAAGGAGTCACTTAATTATGATGTAATTTTTGTGAACTGGAATTAAATGCTGAAAGTTTGCAATATCTACGCGTCACTGAGGATACTATGTTCAGCGAAGTGAATTTCAAAGTGTGTTTATTTCTTTTGCCTATTGTATGTTTTGAAGTACATTATAGGAAATTAACGACAAAAGATACACATGAATATCGATTTATAAATGAACTAGAACGCCTCCTGGCGTAAGACCATCACTCGCGGTGGAGGCAAATGCAACGCCGTCGTTTTTTTATGGCCAGCTTACACTAGAGTTTTGCCATTTTTCACGTCTCGGTCACCCCACCTGACTATTAAAAATATTATATTTATAACTCTACTCCTTCTGCCTCTTTTTGTGTGGGCAGACAACAAAATTCATCGCCATCATTTTTGATTGTCAGCTACTACTAGTTTTTGTTGGCATGAGTCACATCTTGGTCAACCCCCAGACTCCCTGCAGAAAATTATGAACATTGCTCAACTCCTTCTACTTCTTTTTGGGTGGACAGACAAATATTCATATATGCATATAATTTACGGATGACCTCTTTACCAAGCGCTTACTGTTCCCTTTACCACGTTTTACTGGAGGGAGACCGGACTGGTGCTTGGACCGGAGTAGTAAATGCACTTTGCTGACCGTCTCCCTCGCAGGGTAACGTTACCTAAGTTGATTTGAGTTTTTGAATGTTTATTGCGATTTCACTATGGCATCGCCTAGTGGCACTACCTGCCATGCTCCTCGAACGTCTTTGCCCTCTGATGATTCTGGTGCTGAGTTGGAACTAAACTCAACAACGTGTCTATCTCATCGATTGCAGATGAACCACGTAAACAATCTCATCCCTTTCCTTAAAAACTATGACCCCACAAAAAACGGTCAGGCAGACAACAAAGAAGGAAAGCAGCCTGTTCAGCCGCACCCGTTGAGGACCCAAGTTCGTGGACTCAATCAATGTTTACAACTAAAGTCATTGAATGTTTGGAGAAAATAAGTGAAAATAGTCTGCACTTAATTGTGAAAGTCGAGGAACTCCAGACTGAAAATACTGAACTCCGTTGTAAACTTGAACAATTGACTACACGCACTAAGACATGCTCTGAAGCAACCAGATCGTCTACAATCGACCAACCATATCCCATAAAGCCAACCAACTCTGAGCGTGCTGTCGAGCTAGTCTCTAATCGGATGGACCAGCTGGAACAAGATGCCCTATACCCAGTGAAGAAGCTCCAGGGAGCGAAGATTGATAAGATTGTAACATCTCTAAGGACTTAAGAAGATCGCGCATCTGCCAGTCCTCGTGACCTTCTCGGTGGTGAACTCAACAGCATTGCTCCGGACTTGGCGAATCCTGATGAGCTTCTTGACATTAAACCGATTGGTAGAGGCGCCCTTCACCTGAAGGTAAGCTTAATTATTTGTGTCCCCGGTAGTTAAACATCGAATTCTTCGTGCAATTAAGCAATGAAAACCTTCTGGCATATTTGCATCAGACTATCTCACGAAGCATAGATCTAAGTTATTATACTGTGCTAGACTATTAAAACAGAAGTCCAATGAAATCAAAGCTGCCTACTCCCATAAAGGGGTTATCTACATGAGAATAAATTAAAAAACAATGGTAAACCGATTGCTGTGTTTCATGAAACAGACCTTAAATTTAGCAACTATCAGTAGTCCTCTCTTGCACAGGTAGAGTTGAGATGAACCCGCCAGTGTTTGGGTTGACTCAGGATGAGTTCCGTCTGATGCGTTTTCCTGATAAGTCCCTTTCAGTGCTCAATGTAAACATAAGGAGCATTCGGAAAGATTTTCCTCAGCTGGAGAGCCTTATTAACTATATTAACCCTGTATATGACGTTATTGTATTAACCGAAACCTGGTTAAGTGAACATATAGACGTAGGGTTTCAACTAGTATATTACAGTAAATATTGTTCATATCGTAATCTCTTCGGTGGGGGCATTTCTGTCTATGTTCTTAAGAAGTGGAAAACCGAAAAATTGAGTCATTTGAGTTATGTTAATGAACAAAGGGACTTGTTGTCATTAAAAATTTCAAGAAGAAATATTAATTTTACATTGTAATGTATCTATAGACCAGCAATGTCATCTATTCATAGTTTTAATGAATTTTTAGAAGAAAATTTTTTTCCTAGTATAGGTAGAGCCGTCCCAACCGATACGGACTATTAGATGGCCAACAGTTTTTCTATGCGGACCATTATCTGGCCTGAGTCTAGTTATAGGTACCATAAATCTGCTACGTCTGTCGTCCCGGCCAGTTCAAATAGCCTGAAAATAAGCCTGAAAACTATATAAAACACCGTAGATATTCGCCAATTCGATATATATATTTATATTACTTAAATCTTCAACAAAAACATTATCACCTCTCTCACTTTGTTCGCGGGTGACACTAAATGCATACAGAAGCACAATAAGATTAATCAATAAAGCAAACACAACACGTGCTAGCGATGCTCATAGTTCTGAGGCTGAACTTCTGGAAGTGCATCTATCGAATTTACAACAATATATCTTCAAAGATTAACTGCATCGCTCATTGCTTTAGTAGAAAAATCGCTATGTTATTTGAAATAATTAATAATTTGACGGTACAGTTTAAAGATAATGTTACTTTTTACGGTACTGAAACCCCATCGTTATGCAAATGAGCTCCTATGTGCCCGTTCTTAAGCATCAGAGTTCAATATTTCATGCCAATAGAGAATACATTAGTCAGGCAGTAGAAGCCTTGGCAACATTTATCTCACTGGCATCCAAGACTTTCCATTATCTTGCTAGTGACATGATGTCGATTTCTCTTCCTTGGTCTCCTCGTATAACAAAGTTTACTATAAATAGTGCTGCCAATGCGGCCATAATGTTCGAGTAGGGAAAGATAATAAATTTATCCCTGTTTTCATATGATCAGATTGGGTGAACTAATCTGATCAGCTTTCAGCTCACTAGAACTTCAATTAGTGCTTGATGCCCCAGTATGATCGAGCATTTGCGCTTGAAACTTGAAGGACAAATCTTCTATCGGCAGGATTGAAGACTCGTCGGTTTTATACGCAGCCAGTTGTCAGTTACACGTGAAAATCCATTCAAAGTAGTGATGCGCACTCTCACCATTGAAGTTCGGGCAAGTGTAAGTCTAAATACGTAAGACTGTCTTCCTCAAAGACTCAAAGTAGGCGACTGGAACTCGCACGTATGAAGTTTATGGATCCTAAGGACCATAAAAATTTCCTACAGTTGACACGAACTTTAGAACAGCTATTTTGTATGACTGGGCGGGCGTAAAGTAGAACATTTCTCTGCTACAGGCAGGTTGATCATGATTTGGCACACATTGTTTGATTATTTACGCTCATTCATCCTATGGTATGGGATGTTTTTCTGTTATATATGCGTTTCACACGTACAACATTCGAATGTGTTAGCTTTAACATTCAAATGTATCGACTCATTCTTTGGCGGAAGTAGCCACCTTCTTTCAGGGCAGAAGCTCTCAGATAATAACTTAAAGGGTCGTTTATGACACCATGCAAAATATGCTTATTTACTAGTATTGCTAAATGTGAGCGACATGCGTAATATTCAATGACTTTCCGGCCGGAACCTATATCAAAAAAGCTGTCTGTCAAAGCCTGTAATCAGAGTTTCGGAGATATTTGCTAGTCTCCTAAACGTACAGTAATTTACCAGCGGACTACCGACTCGATTCTGGCGGAAGCAACCGGTGTTCTACATGAAGCCGGCAATCATAGATATTTAAAGGCGCTTGTGCTATCAAGCGTCAGCTTTTTCGGTACTTAGTCTTGCTGTACCAACATTGTCTACTGCATTCTGCTTGTAGCACTTATTCAGTTGTAGACCTTGTACTTAGTTGTCTGCATCTATCAGTAGCGTGCTTGCTACTCATTATTGGATGCAGTGTTTTACTGTTACTGTTAATCTGAATTTTTATCTTTTCCACAACTTTCAGTTAGATATTGAAAACTAGTAGAATACAAATTATTAATAATTATATTACAATCAAAAATTGTGGAAAAAGTAGCGTGGCAAATTTCCTATTGTTCAAAGTTGACTCTTACGATCTGATCTCTCGAAATCAAGTCTAATAAATATTAATATATCAATTATCACGTGAATAATTATTACTGGTCTGATTAATCAATATGATATTGAATATGGAACGAGCGGAGGCACGATTCAAAACAAGGGAATGTGGCACAGCAGAGGGTAATAACAACAAGAAGTAAAATACCTATCGCTATATTCACTCTTCTCTGGCGCCCTGATACACAATTCTTCCGGGGACCTAAAACACACACAAAATGCAATGTCCTACGCGTGGATACAAAGAACACACAAAGCACTCCTACCGCCTTCTACACCTCTCACCGGAATTCTAAGCCCCACTATCATGTAACACCATTCAGATACTTGTCTCGTCAATTGAAGATGCGGCAGTAGATTTCCGACCCGGTCTCTCTCCTCTCTCGCACCCACGTATGGCTGGTCTGGACGCTCGTCTGGACAGTGGCTGGCTCTGTAGGCCGTCCTAAGAATATATACCCGGCGTTTTGTGCGAAAGTTACCAGCCAGCCGATCTGTAGTCCCGGACACTTTTGTCCCTCGCAGCCCTCGATTTGTGTTTCTCTAGCCGACTATTTTGCCCTCTAATTAATTAACCGTGACGCCAATCTCCACTATTTATGTATCAATTTACAGGTCTCGTGAATTTACAGCTATTTAATTATCTTTCCCGCTCCTATAGTTCCTAATTTTGATACTATTTGCCATACCTTGGTGGGTTCCATTTTGCCTATACACTAATATCAAGGCTATGGGTATACTCTAGCTATGAATACATATACAAAGATGTTGGCGGCATGCCATGGTTCGGCCGCAATTATCCAAAAAGGGTTCCTAAGCAAACACAAATTAGCTGTTCCGACTGCCGTGTTCCCTCGGATTGCCTTGTGGTTGGACGAGGCAGGTGCGACGCTTGCTGACGTCACCGGCGTCTCTTGGGTGCCTGCGCCCCTCTTGGACAGCATCGCTTGCCGGTCATCGACTTGCTTAACTGCGCAGAAGCTGTATGGTGGATTTTGGTAGTAATTTAGGCATGTCGTAACATACTGTACGACAGGATCTTATCTTCTAAGTCTTATATAATAAGATGTAAATAAAAGAGAAGATCGTTACGACGTTTCTTCACCATCCAGCACTGTAGCCTGATAACATTACTCGGCATTGAAGTTCACTTTCACAACCAAGTACGATGAACTCAACTAGAACTCGCGCACGCCCACAAACTGATTATATTACATTTTCTCCCAAGGGGACCCCACCAGGGAATATCTGGTCCTTAGCTGTAACCGTAACTAGTCTTTCGGGACATTTTTCTTCTAGTTATGTTTATTCTGCTTTTTTCCTACGAACATCCACCTTATCATTAGATAATTATAGTACATTGGTTTGTTGATCCAGAGGATTAAATAGAAAGTGCATACGCTAAGCGCCAAATGGATGAGACAGGAGGACACTCGAGCCTCAAGTTAACAGTAAATAAGTTCCTAGCATATCCTCGAATTATTTCTAGGTGCTCCTTGCCGTATTTCTCTTGAGCTGAGGTGATACGAGGATCCTCTTCTGTAAATCGCCTGTTGCTTCCGATGCTTTATATACTTTATCTGTACATTGCATATACGTAATGAACTGTATTGAAAGCAGAAATCAGATCGTATGTCAAAACGTGTGCGTTGATCCTCTATTGATCTTGAATGATTCCACATCAATTATTGAAAGCATTTTTACTTTTGGAAGTCGTGCATGGCAACATCCCCTCTCATCCAATAGCCCTGGTCTGCGTTGAAACTTGTTTATGCGGAGACGAACGTAACCGAACTGACTTTATTCTTTAATGACGTTATTAAACCTCGACCGATGCTTTATTTGCCATTGCTTGTCATAGTAATGGGCGTTGCGCCTTAGGACATAGGGTTTGGTTAGTTAGGCTCGCACTTAAGGTGAGGGGAGGGAATAGGCTACCTAAGCCTTCGATAAGCCTGCAGGACGTTTGCCTTTCATATCCTTTTTGCTTTCTTCCATATTCAGGCTCCTGCTCCTTCCCTTTCCCATGCGGGTTGATGCTGTCTGGCAACACCTTCTTACATGGGTTCCACGGTAAATATATTCTAGGTTTCGTCCTCTTCCTCTCGAAGAACACCTTTGATCTAGTTAGGGAGGCTGAAATTAACTTCTAGCTACATACAAAATTTTCGGTGTAAGTCTCTTCGAGAACAGGCCTACGTCTCCGTGGCTTGAGTACAGGAAGATAATGTAGCTTTTGAGATCGGTAGAGATGACAAGATCTGGTAGCCTACGAAGTCCAAGGACCAGACCAAGATACATAAATTGCTAACAGCAGCGGCAGCTACTCAGGCCGCAATGCTGATACTGCGCCACCTGAAGCTACAGCTGAATTAGGCAACCTGTTAGCCTGTGATGTGACCATAGGTCAGGCTCAGTGTAACAGAACGCAATGGCCCACCAATCACGAGGCAGCAGAGGCAACAGCCTCGTTGCATACAGAACAGCTCGGACCAAGCCAGTCGCCCATCAACTGTTGATTAGAACTGTCTGTATTTATGGAAAGTCATGACTCTTTGCCTCGTGGGACTCTCCGGAAGGATGTACAGATATTGCATGGAGCGGTGGCAAAGTCAGAACTCCTACCTACTAGATAGTCAAGTGTAGACGTACGCGAGTAAACTCTTGGGAAATAATACAAAATGACGTAATTATTACTCTAGATATGTAATTTACGATCGTTCAGCCGTCATGCAGAAATGTCGCTATTGACACTGAACTTCAAAAAATTAAGAAGTTAAGCGGGGATTTCTCGTGCGAGTAGAAACGTTTTAACGTACATTTTCAAGGACAGTGCGCAGAGTAGGGTTTTATCCCACCCTCTCTATTCACAGTCTTTTATGCTGATCCGTCTCTTCTTTCTCGACTTGTTTTTCCTATGTGCCCTGTGATTTTACCTGTGCCGTGCCAAATATTTCATATTTTTTTTACTTCTCTGGACAACAGCAACTAGTACCAGTATAAGGATTTAATCATATGACCATTCTGCTTGCCGTACAGGATTTTGCTGCAAAATATGCCTCGTTCCTGTAGGCTTGATATTCCATTAAGTTTAAATCAACGAAAGTTTGCCATCATAAGTTTGCCTTAGCAAAATTTTCCTCCTGCAAGTATGAAACCGCGAATATTAATTTTGAAATACTTGAAAGTCAAAGTAAGA
Source organism: Parhyale hawaiensis (assembly GCA_001587735.2). Classification (NCBI taxonomy): domain Eukaryota; kingdom Metazoa; phylum Arthropoda; class Malacostraca; order Amphipoda; family Hyalidae; genus Parhyale; species Parhyale hawaiensis. Next base: position 26,946 of record LQNS02277084.1, on the reverse strand, counting down.
CCAAACAAGATTTTCCATCAAAAAAATTTACCAGAAATGCTCAGTTCCTGCCGTGTCTCGGGGACCAGCAGCTCAGCCCTATGTAGGATCAAAATTTGGCGGCGCTGAAAATTGAAAACCTTTTGACCTTTACTCAGCTTGAAGTTTCAACTACCACGCAGAAATTTAGCTACGTTAAATATAAGCGAAATGGATTGTGCACGACGGGACCGAAATCTCCATCCCAGATTAAGCCTCTTGTATACCACGTTTTGAAGAAGATGTTAAATAGTACTTAGACACTTTCCTACGGGATACGGGCTTCGGAAAACACAGTAGCTTAAGTTATAGTAACTTGGGACGCGAATTCACTGCCACGTCATCTATTATATTATAGTGGTTGAATTTCCTCCTATCTAATTCTTCAAAATTGTGGCGGAGAGACGGACCAACCAACATATCAAGCACTGAGATTTGCGACTGTCTTTAGGTTTGACGGTGTGTGTTAGTGTAGACGGATATTGTGCTTACAGTGTGTTGAATATTTCATTTCAATGATGGCGCGTACGGGTAATTGCCGCGTGAGTGCATCGTCAAATTACGTGAGGTCTTCGACTAGTTGAATAACAACTGTTTATTTTACGAAAATGAAAAAGATGATGTGACCCAACGGGTCATGGGCCATCTAGTTGTATCTAAATGAGCGAATTGCTGCTTCGTACTTGCGAGATACGTGCTCCAGTCAGATATTACGGCGATGTAGCTTCAACAAAATACGTAGTAGTAGTAGTCCAAAAGCTACACCGTTCAGTCAGTGAGGTTGTTCAACAAATTTCTCCGTCATGTTCGAAAGATCTCTAGCAGTGAAATAAAAATAACTTATTGTACTGCTACTTTATAGAAGACAATTAGGTGCAATTAATAAGCTGGTTCTCCCTCTGGTGCGCGGAATGCAGCATCACCCCTGGCATTGGCGGTAAAGTGCATAGCACCACATGGACCTCGCCCGAAGATTTTTGACAGTATCTTGGGTACCGGCGCTACATGGCTTGCAGCTTTCAGTACGCATTTAGATTACATTACTTGTTCTGTCTCATAAACCACCCAGGCACAACAATATTCCTATGCTGCTGCTATGCAGCGAAGAAGCTGCTAATGTTAGACCGGCAAATGAGGTTTTGAGTGCGGTTAACGTGCAGAACAACAAAGACCGTCTCGCACGCACACTTTCTTTAGCCATTCTTTGAGCCTCGGACGGGTCCTGAGAGGCTCGTCTAACGTGAGATAATGCGCCAACGCTCCTTGAACGCTCGATAAGCAGCTGGAGATTCACAAAGGGTTTTCCAATATCCTGCGTCGTTGTACTTTGTCGATTTTTCCACCCAAAAATTGCGATTGCCTAATAAAAATGGCTGACTATCGGCTTCTAGGACTTTAGCAAGGGAAAACGAAAATGCTGTGTTTTTGCTTAAGGGTGTTCCTGAAAGGGAGCCATGATATACTCATGGCCAAATGACTTGGAAAAAGCTTAAACGCAAAGGGGAGGAGGCAAAGAAAGCCATTGAATCCAGGTGCGAGAAAAGACTTCAGAGAAATTTATGTGGCTTAACAACAATGTCGACGGCAATGCCTGCCTTTCTCAGAATTATTATTATTAAATCACACCAGACTGGCCACGTGGGGACGGAGAAATTCCATGAGGTTGACAAACCCCTACGCAACCAGCCCAGCGAGTGAAGAAAAAAACAAGAACAAAAAAAAGAGAAAATCCGAGATCACAGAATAGCTCTGGGTACAGATCGTTTAAAGCTGCCAATACCCTCACCAGCAAAGACAGAGCCATCAAAACCATTCCAAACATTCACACAGGATGAAAAAAAAAAAAAACGAACGAGAATACTGGCCCGTATGGCATCATAACGGTTCCAAGGCAAACTCATGAAGAGCATCAGTACGCTGAGTATACCTCACCGCAACAAATTGCTCCGGAAGAAAATTAGACAGTGAATGACTAGGACAGTTGAAGATTTTATACAAAAAACAGACCCCACCACCTCTGCGACGATGAACCAGATCACAAGGTACAACACCATCCAGCATGAACGCACTTTGACGAACCACTTTGTCAAGCAAACACAGATGACAACCCCAGACTACAGAGCACTATTCCAGAAGAGGGACGACATAGCATTTAAATCAGCGACGTGTCAATTCTACCGAGCCAAACACCCTCCAAGTGCGCCTCATAAGACCAATTTTCTGCGATGCACGTGAGGTAACCGAACGAACGTGAGGCTCAAACGTCAACTTGTGATCAAAATTGACACCAAAGATTACCAAGTCATCAACTACAGGAAGTGACACACTATCCAGTATGAGTGTGGGAAAGGAGGTCTCACTGTACGTGACCTGGACACGATCATGGTCTAAATGTTGCCCGCATCTAGCCTCATCCCTCCCCCTAGAAAACCAGGCATCAATCACTTCCAAATCATGCTGAATGGATTCTGAAACCTCCAACCTATCACTAGGCTGATCGCAAACAGCCAGCAAAGTAATATCATCAGCGTAGCCAACAAGTAAATTATTAACAAGATCAAACAGGTCAGCCGTATCTACAAAGAATAACAAAGGGCCCAGAACACTATCCTATGAGACACCAGAAACCACGTCCAAAACTTCACTCCTCTTCCCATCAACAACTACACATTGACGTCTGTCTGACTAATTACCGCGAAAACTGAACCATCAATACCCATCAATCTCAGCTTATGGAGCCGCCCAAGGTGATTCACGCGATCATGAGCAGAATTAAAGTCAAGCTGTACCAACTTTGCCTCATGACCCCTATCATGAGCCAGCTGCAATATATGAGAATTGGGAAGCAGAGTATTACAAGTTCCCAAGTCCTTACGGAAACCATACAGCAAGCTGCCAGTACAAGTCTACAAGTCCGGTGTATATTACGTAAGTGTACCTATACTGTACGGAAAATAGTGGAGCACAGTAATTTACGAGAGCTACAGCTCCAAGAATCGTTCTTTAAAGGATTTTATTCTCCAAAAAAATACGTTAGTCTCTCCATGAGGCAGCATATAAATTTTTTAATGTAGACCTAGCGAACGTTTATTTTATGCACTGAAATAGCTACAATAAAAATTTGAACGCTAAGCCTGTTCTTTAAGAACAAACGTAAAATGTGGCATGAATTTGTAAATTGCCGTTCGTGCTTTCAAAACTAGAGCCGTGAATAATACATAGTACACGTTGTTTTAAGGATTGGCTTCCTTTCACTCTTCAACCGCACCCGGCCGGGATGTGTCAGTTCAGTTAACTTTAGTTAATGTGTATAAAACTGGTCGCACGCATGTGTTTGATCAGGCAGAAAGCATAGTTAGAGAAGATAAGCGGCAGTAGACGAACCAACAGGTCCATTCCCAAAGAGACACCGGAACTTACACCCGGCCCTCTATGAGTTATTGCCATCATGTTACTAAGATACAAATGACTGAGAAAAAAAAAAGAAAAAAGGGGGTGGGGGAGAACCTCAGTCGAAGAGATGATAAAGACGTCTATCTGTGTCGTCGGAGCGGAAGAGAGAAGAAGAAAGACGAAGGTGGCCTTGGAAGCTTGGTCGTTGAGAGTTTTTGACTCCTGGAGGAGGAGTTCTTAGTTGTGGAGGATGTCTCCCCCAATGTTTGTCAAGACGATTTTTAAACGCGTTGACTGTTTCCGCGCTGACAACGTCGGAGGGGAGCCTATTCCAAATATTCACTATGAAATACGGAAAGAACTGCTGACTTAAGGTTGTTCTTCGAGCTTTATACTTGAGTTTTTGATCGTTGTTTCGCAGGCGATCATTGAAGTCTCTTTCAAAGAGTCCCGTTATAGGCACGTCGTTGAAGTCATTACTCTTTCTGTTTTCATCGTTAAAGCCATTACTGCATAGTACTGTAATATCGTACAAGCAAGCCTATGATTGTGAATTTGTTCTACTGCATGTACGACTACATTACGCTTATAGCATAAAATTGTTTGGAAAATTTTAGCGTGTTGTGTCAATTGTATCCTAGACTCGAACTCGTATAGAGGGTTACACGAATCCTAGTCCATCAGCTGATTATTCACTCTTTATTTGTATCATATGCGACACTTGGTACTGGAATGCTGCAACTGTTTACTTTGCACTTAACGCAAGTACAAGACATTATTGTTTTTAAAAGTGCGTTTTGTAATATGACACGAATTAATGTCGGCAAGCATATGGACGTGCAGTCTTTTGCCTTCCATCGATGACCAAAGTAATTGATTGTGTACGAATATATACAACTCGATCCAGGGGGAGTTTAAATCCTGGAGCGGTGGGCTGACAAGTGTGGTATGAGATAATTCAGTTGGACTATCGTAAGAACTTGAGCCACTATTTGTATTTAGATCTACTTTCATACAGCGTTTGCTGTGCATACAGCTTTCCATACAGCTTTCACTGTGCATACAGCTTTACATACAGCTTTTGCTGATGAGACACGCGAACGATACTTTTCTGTACTTACCACTGCCAAGGAGGTTATGTTTTGGTCTATTTTGTCTGTTTGTTTGTCCATTTGTTGTCTGTTACCAAGATAACTAAAAAGTTATGGACGGATTTCAACGAAATTTACTTTGATTGTTAGTTGCGGTAGGAGGAACGGATGATTAACTTTTGGTAAAGATGTACTCATCCGTTTTTTGTCTGCCTCATTTTTCTTAATGCCATAACTCCAACAGATATGGACAGATTTTTATATAATTTGTACAAATTGCTGAAAGGAAGACACTTACATATTTCCTTTATTTAATTAAAACAAGCAAATACATATTTCTCCAAAAGGGTATACATGACTCATCCTACGCAAGACTTTAAACTAAAATAATAATTAAATATAACCGATTCAAGGTTGTGTCGCGTGGTCCTTATGACTAAAATAAATTGGAGTTTATGTTCCAATTTACTCTGTAGGGGATGTTAGTGCACGATGCACTGCACCCTCGAATCCTATATACAATAAGCCGCTGCACAGCTAGAACCTGTGTCAGATAATCTTCAATAACAACACCTGTCACACAGCCACCTAACCGTTACAACGTTACAAGCTATTTTCTGTAGCACACCTTCCAGAGAGAGACTCAGATCTCTGCGTTGATTGATATACTAAGACTGGTACTTTATACAAGTATTCAGACGCCTGAACTTACTATGTGCACTTCTTGTTGAATACCACGACCTACAAGAGATTCACTGCTATTTATATCTTTCCATACATAAGTACCACATTGAAGCTTTCGGTAGAACTCCGAACCCATCCTCGAGTATATCGTATTTATAATATCAAGTTACATACTTACTGCAACCTACAGGTGCCATCATTGAGACGATGGTACCATTTACTTGTGAGTCGACGAGCATTAGAAGCATCGCGCTCTGAACAAGTTACTTATAATTATATTGTCCAAGAGACATTCATCATTATTTTATAATAGTAGTTCGGATAAAACCCCAAACCCCATTTGCACGGGCATATTATTAAGAGTAAATGACCCAGTTTTCGATACCATCTGTCTAATCGTTCGTTTGTTTGTTTGTCTCTGTGTTTGATTTTATGCTTGTTAGCAAAATAGCTCAAAAAGTTGTAAGCAGATCTTCATGAAAATTTACAGGAATTGTTAGTAATGTTACTATACATAAATGATTCAATTTTGGTGTTGATCGGTTGTCTGTTTGCGTGTTTGTCAAAATATCTGTTAGCCACACAATTCGAAAAGTTATCAATGCATTTTCAATAAAGTTACATAAGCTGTTATTACCTTCAAAAGGAACAAATGGTTAAATTTTGGGGTTGATATAAAGGAAATCATAGTTTCAGCGTCAATTTGAATTTTTCATTACTTTTGCCTTGCTCGGCGGAGATATGCGCTCTCAGAATGCTACAGTACTTTGCTGATGATTTGCTAGGAAACGCCATTTAACTTATAATTTCCCCGCTTGACAAAATCGTCCAAGCAAAATTTATTTCCCGATTATTTATGTGGTATGAGAAAGTGAGAAATACGATAATATGGCCGACATACCAGTGCACAGTCGGCACAGTTTTCAGCCATGAACATTACGTGTTCGATGGGGCCATCAAAATCGATTTACGCGAAACCCACTTGACTTGCCCAGAAATTCAGACAGGAACTTTGGCTTCTTCACTATGAATCGCGTTGCAGGTACTAGAAGCAGCCCGACTATGTTTAGGCGACTGAAACCTCCATTTCAAGGAGCAAGCTCGCCAAGTTCCTGGAGGTCTCACAGGTAACTGATTAAGTGTCAGTGACTGAAACTAAAATATACTAGACCGCCTCGTGACGTTAGACCATCACCCGAAGGAAGCGGATGCATAAAGCTAGTGAATATAATAACAACAACTAGCTCTTCAATAATAACATAGGAAGAGTAGAGCGCCTCGACGATCTGCCGCGATAGAGGCAAATTCAGCGCCGTCGTTTTTGATGGACAGCTAGGCCTAGTTTTTTTCGCATGGGTCACACCAAAGTCCCTACAAAAAATTATGAACATTGCTCAACTCCTTCGACCACTTTTTGGGTGGATAGACAAGAATCTTTACAAATATATCTACAAATACATAGACTTAAATCTTCAACGAAAACATGATCACCTCTCTCACGTCGTTCGCTGGTGATGATAACTAATGGAAGCCAGAGCTTCAAGCTTCAAAGGCTACGTTTTCTCTGCAGCCAGACACGATTTAAATGCCACACAGCCCGGAAAACCAAAGGCAGAACAGTACCCCCAGCAGAATTCTGGGCTGCCCTATAAGATAAAACCAGACATCAGCTGCTGAGGCGACTAAAAATTCTTTTCTGATATACCAAGTTGACACGGTTCGAGTAACGTACGTAGTTGCGGCTGGTGGTAATCGGTATTTCGAAACCATGTTTCGCTGTAATAGCCGAATAACTCAAAAAGCGGCAGGGCGACTCTAAAAAGACACTTTTCCTGTCCCTGAAATGGCTGGTACTGCGGCCTTGCTACTGCTGTAAAACTGTGTCGATTTTCAAAAGGGACTCTTAGAGATTTTCACTCACCGCGATGACAAAACCAAGAGCACTTATTGTCAATGTCTCTTGCATTCCACTTTTGCAGTTATTGATATGGACGGAATTTGAGTTTCGCCGAGCTGTTCAAGTAAATATCGACTGAAGGTTAACGGAACTAGATTGTATATATACTTGCGTAGAGTTTGATACCTGTTGCATCAAAGTTCGCTCTATTACTACCGTCACGCAACATTGCAAATGTTAACTAGAGCACTCTGAGAGCGCATATCCGCCAAGCGAGGCAACGGTAGTAAAAAATTCAAATTGGCTCTGAAACCACAATTTTCATTACATCAACTCCATAATCTAATCATTTGTGCCTCTTGATAGTAATAACAGTTTGTGTAGTTTTCTTGAAGGTCCGTTAATAACTTTTTAAGTTATGCTGCTAACAAAAGTTATGACAAACATGAGTAAAAAATTCAAACGAACTAACCGATCTGCACCAAAATTTAATCATTTATGTCTCTTAACATTACTAACAAGCCCTATAAATTTCTTAAAGATCTATTAATTATTTTTGATTTATTGTGCTAACAAGTATGAAATTGAAAACAGTGACAAACGAACGAACAAACGGATCATTACCAAAATTTTGGTTATTTACTCTTCGTTATATACCTAACGACCTAACGTGAATTTCCATAACTTTTTGAGCAACAGCATTGAAAAAAATGAGGCAGACAAACAAACAAACAAACGGATGGACGGATCTTTACCAAAAGTTAATCATCTGTTCCTCCTAAAATGCCTAACAATCCCCGTAAATTTCTTCCAAATCGGTTCAGAACTTTTTGAGCTATCTTGGTGACAGACAGCTATAGACAGACAAAGAGACAGATAGACAAACACGACGAAAACATAACCTCCTTGGCGGATGTAATTAGTGCCTGAGTTTCGTCGTTAGCTCCAATGGGGCCATCGGTCTGCTGTTTGCTGGCCAATTTCCGGTGGTTGTCAGATGAAAACTTTCTATAATAACTGTGCAGCATCTGTAGCAGGATTGTGGTAAATATTTACATTCCTTTTGTAAAAAGACATATGCAAGGAGATGATGAAAATTTATTGTCTCTACATAGCAATGATCTATGATATATCTCTTCAGGGGGCATAGGATGGGCCCTAGCGCTAGGGTAGTTTGGTTCGCCTATCTGATGTTATTGGGAGCAACGCCTCAGGGGTACTTGATAGGTTACCTTAGCCTAAGCTAGGCCTTTGGGACGTTTTTCCTTCGTGTCCACGTTGCTTTCTTCCACTTTCATGCTTCTGCACATGATCCTTTCTTCTGGTCTTCCTCTTCTTTCCCGGCTCGTTGTACTCATGGCCGTTGATCTTGTGTGGAAACACCTTCGTGCATGGGTTCCACGTTTCTATCGGCATAGTGTATGTCCTTTGTTTCTTCTTCTGATAGATCGGCTTTATTGAGGAAACGGATATTTAACTTTTCTATAAAATAATATTGCAACACGTATCAAAACGGTGCTGACACAAACTTACACTAACGTATCGGCTGAGACAGAAGTGATCAGATTTCTTGACAAGCTTCACCGTATTTTTTTATTTTGATTGAACTTAAGTTAAATATTGTAGCGAAGTCTTCAAATGCCTCGTGTTACACTGCAAGGATACTGTAGCCGACGACTAATGACTAGGGCTGCGACAATATGCTCTTATAGACAGAGAAGTCGATGATAACTCCAAAACAACAAATTGCATTAAGTGTAGGCTCCTCCAGTGAACTGCTTCTGTAGGCTGTGTTACCGCCATAGCTTTACGTTTGAGCTTTTTGTCGTTGTTTTGGAGATATCATCGACTTCTCTAATGACTGAAGGGATACTTGACACAATATATTCCCATTTTTTTTGTGCGGTCCGACTAGTTACCTCACTTGAATCGCACAGATAACACAGACGAAAAAATAAAATACCCGCATGATCCAGACTGCATCTCTCACGATGAACGACGAGGGTTCTGTATCCGTGTATATTTTGCTCGCCGTGAGCACCATCCTGTCCCTGCGCAGAGGATATAAATACAGACGGTTTCTAATTTCCGCACAAGGTTTTTTTTTCGTCGTGTGGATCCTGTTAGTGTGGCAGGTATAACCAAAATTTTCAGCATAGTTCTTTCGAACGCTTCGTCATCGCACGCCGATCTCCGGCAAAACTCTGTCAACATTTTCATTATTGCCATGTATTGAGTCGCTTCAAAAATATGAAGCAATCTTTGTTCCGCATGCGCTGCGCCCTGTTTCAATTTGGAACGTTTGAGGCTCAGTAAAAGTGCCTTTCCTCCTCATGTGCTGTCGGTGGTCGTGTTTTGAATTTTGCTCCTGCATGGTCTGTGATCGCTGGACAGGAAACTTTCCTAATGGACAGCGCATGGCATGCTGCCCTTTAAACGCTTGGTGTGTGTATCACTTGTCGTGTGCATGAGCCTCTGCTTCTGAACACTGGCATTTGATAATGTAAGCATTTTCTATTTAGTTTCTCTGCCTTGTTTTGCATTGATGCTTCCTGGATACTGCCTCGTGTATTCTTTTGTCCATCACTGTACTGCAGTTTAGATTGCCAAAAATAAGACTAGAGCCACACCGGCGCAATGCAGCACGATTTACAGGAGAGACATGTTGCATAGGCCCAAAGTAAATTAAGGCTACAATCAGTCATGGGCAACCGCACCAAACAACACATATTTACGACAACTTGCAGCGTACACATGCAGGTTTTTGTGCAACAGAAGGACATCAGGTGCTCTTCACGAGGCAATTCAGCAGCTGGTGTAGCATCGCGTCGCACGAAATGGAGCGTGGCGCATCCGCGTGAGCTGTGACGCAACACAGCATGTTGCGCTCCGTCTGAGGGATGTTGCGTTCGGTCAGGGGCATGTTGCGTGCGGCATGAGCTATAATAGTGCGCCCGGTCAGAAAGATGTTGCGTGCAAGCTGAGTCATGTTGCGTGCGGTGTGCATTGCATCGGCGAGGACATTCGATTGTTCTGCTGAACGTTAGATTTTCCCAAACAGCAAATTTGTTTGGCAACGTGTCGCTTACTGCCTGTCACATACGAAACGCCACTACCATTGCAAATGTGGAGATCAAAAACTTACTGGATTGATACTAAAAGACTCAGACCAACCAGTTGTAAGCGCTTGCATTCAGGGATAACTCGCCACTAGCTTTCTGGTTGGTCACGGAATGCAACATCACCTCTGCACGAGATGGGTGGCGTGCATTACGTCTCCTGGACCTCCTAGACCTCCCCTCAAAGTATCCAAGGGGAATCACTGGTGAAGTCTAACTAACCCAATCCATTTCATTTGTTAGGCTGTATACATTTTGATTATTTCCAACTGCTACATCGCCTTATTCGGATGTGCGTTGGACTTATTCGCACAGTTCTTTAAGACTGAGCGCCAGAAAGAGGGCAGGAAGGAAGGACGTGACATTGTCGGCAAACTCGAGACTCGTCCAGATTTTGACACGCCGTCTAAACTGCGGCGCCTCTCGCGGGCACTCGAACGTCTCGGCGGTGTGGGACAGGCACGTTCTGGTGAGCTGGTCGTGATGGGGCAAGCAGTGGGGACGTGTGGTGGCATGAGGCTGCGGGGCTTTTGGGCGAGTGAGCAGTGCGGTAGCGGTTAGAGTATGGGAATTGTCAAACGTCCGGTTTTGCTTGTCCGGGCGAATGAAAATAGTGTACCATTGAGTGTCAGATCTAATAGTCATTTATTTATATAAGTACTTAGTGAGAAATGTCTGGAAAAGTAGTTTAGTAAATGATACTGCACGGGCAACCTTAAATGATTTCTAGGCGGCTCGCGACGCTAGAACCGTATTTCTGCCTCTGGAGCAATTAAAATTTCTGGTATAGAAGTAAAATCGTACAACAGTGATTAGATGAACGAGCTAAGAGATATTTGTTTTAGTGTAAAATAATTACTGTCAGTGCCTGTGAACAAATGGAATGTCAAACGACAAATTCTGCGCGTAAAAGTATGTGCCAATGCGGTACTAGTTGATAGATGAATGCAATATTTAGCAACTGTGTACTACTGATAGTGGTAAAGGGTGGACAAATGGTCATTAAATGAGAGAAGATCCATGTTAACATAGGTGTAACTATAATCGTATTAAACAGACTCAGAAACTAAACCCTATTTTTTATTCATCTACATACAAAGTGCAAAATACCAGTACAGGCTGCAGTGCATATCATCACATAAATACCATTCTTGAGTAAGATAGAATTACAAGCTGGAAAATATAATATTTACGAATGCTGTGACACCGTATCAGTCGAATAACAGTTTTACGGTTAACCTTTCACCGCGTGACCTACTTTTGCCTTTCCTGTAAAAATAACATTTATAGTTTCATATACAGGGTGTTTCAAAATTAGAGGTAGAAAATTTGACCATGAGTAAAAAAAAAAAAAACGGAAAATGAAGCGATTTTCAGGAGGGACAAAAATTTCAAAACTCCTTCGTTTTCGGGTAATGACGGCCTGAAATACTTAAGGGGGAAGTACCCCTTTTTTTTATGTGCCGGTTTGAACGAAACTTGTGTAGATATGTAAAATTGAATGTTAATGTGGGTTAGACTCGTGAGCATTTTTCATTTTTCTCATAGCAAACGAGATATTCAAAGAAAACGGGAAAAAGGGGGCTGGGGAAAACCTATCTAGTCCTACAGTTGTTTAGCTTCAGAGAGGATTTTGGTCGCGGAATAAGCGGAATTTGGTTCTTTACAAATAAGAGCTTTGATTTTATGATCGTTTTATTAGGAGACGAGTGAGTAACAATGCACTTGAGAGGAAATATTCGAAAAAAATTATTTCATTAGTTAGTTTGAATTTTCTCAAAAAAATTTTCGATGATCATATAACCCAAGCGCTTATTTGTAGAGAATCAATTTCCGTTTATTGTAAGACCAAAATCATCTCTGTAACTCAAAAACTGTAGGGCTAGATAGATTTTCTCCAGCCCCAATTTTTCTCATTTTCTGTGAATATTGCAGGTCGTCATTTCTCGAAAACGAAGGAGTTTTGAAATTTTTGTCACTTATGAAAATCGCATTACATTCCGTTTTTTTTCCTTACAGCCAAATTTTTACCTCTAATTTTGAAGCACCCTGTATATCAACTATGGTGTACCATATGCAGTGAGAGGTTGAGATATTTTTGTACGCACTCGACAAAATTTTCCGATGTTGCGCGAGTTAACACTACAAAAAAAAAAAAATGTCAACTGGTGAGAGCGCGTCTATCCACCTATACTGATATTTGACTCGCATACACGCGCACCTACTCCTTGCTGAGCAGGCTGGCCATATACGGTTTCTGCCGCAATGATATTCCTACTAAGGTGTTTTCAGGTACCCGGTGAGGAGTTCATGCTGGAAGGAGTCTGTTGATGCTACTATGACCTCGTAAGGACTACGAACAGTACTCTATAGCCCACGATGTGATTTGAAGTATATATGATTATACAGTTACCCTTACGCAATGCTATTTGCTCGCATGTCTTTGGCTTTCGTTAGGTAATTCATCAAAGTATTCCCATGGAAGAGATAGGTCGCAAAAAGAAGAATGTGTGCGGCAACAATGCCTCTTAAATTTGCTTCTTTAATCGTTCCACAGCTGCCATAACATCTTATTTGTTAATGTTCAAGTTTTGTGTTTGTACGAGGTACTTTGCCCCGTATACCTTAAAGTCAATTAATGTTTTTAGCATTTCTTACAATGCTATACTTATAAAAACATAAAATTTTGATTCAGCACCCTAGTATGGAAACAAGGAACTCGGCGGTAACTCACCTAAAGGTTTGATGACGTAAAGCCGTTGAATTTACACTCATAGCTGATTTTAGTATTTTTATCTTCCCGTTTTATTTGACATATAATATGTATCGTGTTCCAAGCCTTTGGGACGCCTGTCTTTCGTGTCCAATTTGCTTCCTTCCTATCCATACTCCTACTGATCTTACTTTCATCTGTTCTTCCTCTTCTTTTCTGCTGTTCCCATGCGCTTCGATCCTGAATGGGAACACACTCGTGCTTGGGTTCCAAGTGACTTTCGTCCCTTCTTTCTTCGAGTCCAAGGCGCCCTTGAAACCTGCGTGCGTGCAGCGGCTGGATTTTTTTTTTTTTTGGCTCCATCAGGGAAAACGTGCCCGCGATAACACAATCTTGTACTCCCCATCCTTTTGTGAAGAGAGTATAAGCTGCTGTTATATACAAAAAAACTATAGATTTATCATGTAATTGAGGGGGGACTGCTCCTGAAAAAAAAAGAAAGTGGTACATGCATATATTGCGCTTGAATTGTGCGTGAGAGTACAAGGTAACTTCGAATAACGATCACTGCTTAAATTCAATAATAGTGCAAAATTACTATACCGTTGAAAAAATGATTGATTAAGGCTACAAGACGTCAGTGTAAAACGTTAATCACTCGGTTCATCTATTATAGTATGAGGAGTTGGATATCATCTATTAATATTCTGTTTTGGGCTGAATGTTAATATTCCTATTGTTTTTTAACAGTTTCAGCTTATATTATAATTAGTCTTATTATTATTAGTATTCTTATTGGTATATTATTACTGGTCTTAGCATTATTATAATATTACCAGTTTTACCACCACACCCACATTGTTTATGTCGGCCGCCTTCTATTAAGGTGCCTTATAATTCTGTTCTTTAGTGATTATAATTTTTCAATTTATGAACATAAAAGATTCTCGTTCCTCGGATACTTCGCTGTAGAATGACAGTTCCGTTTCCAGGAAACTAATTTAATTCTCCAGAAAATCAGTTTAACATCTGATTCCAGATTTTGGGAGCACAGCGTTTTATAAGCCGAGGAAATTAGAAACTGCGCGAAATATGAAATTTTTGGAGCTCTTTAGAAGCTTTTAAGAATTTTTAGGGCCCCTTTTATCTCTAAGATTTTCCTGTGATGTTGGCCTTGTTAAAAAAAAACTGATTCTCCTGTGGCAGATATTTTCCCTGGCAGATATGAACTCGCTGTCGGTTTCAATTCAAAACCGAGGTCGCAGCGCAATAAACAGCGCTCTTAGGAAATAAAGAATTTTTAAATATGAAGCGAAGCGCTTTGGTCTTCCTAGAATATCACTTTTTCTGTTGCAGCGTTCCTTGCAGATCGGAACGTTCCAGCGTACTCACGGAGTGAAGGTTCCACTGGCAAGGAAGTGTCTAGCTTGAAAAATTACTACTATTATATGTGTACGGTTTTTAAATTAGTCAATTTGTAATATTGTAAGATGCGTCCCAAATCAAGGCTTCTAATCTACGCTCTGTTTTCGACGCCATCGTCCATATTCGTATTAAGAATTTGATTTTATTTTGGTATTTTCTCAGCCTGGCCAAATTCCTAGATGTGTGAGAGAGAGAGAGGAAAGAACCCGCACAGTCACAGAACACTGAGAACAAAGCGCAGCTCATAAGAGCTTGTGCTGCACGGTCGCTTAGGGCTCGCAGTGGCGTCTCAAAATGTATACCAATTTAATCATAGGATTTTGTGAATTTTGCGGGTATGCGAAAATCATCCAGCACAAAATTCGGCACCGTTGTGTATATATAGCTGTTTTTATTCTTGCTGACACTTCAATTATTTACGTAGACTATAACGTAAGAAATTTGTCAGGTGAAGCCTATGCCTAACTTGGAAGTTAATAAGCAGTAGCTAATATAACTAGAACGGTTCGTTGCGTTAGATCGTCACCAGAGGTGCAGAAATATTCAAGGCCGTCATATTTGATGGCCAGCAAACTCTTGATTTTTGGAATTTTCCCATCTAGGTCAAACAACCTGACTATCTGCAGAAAAAAATATGAACAATACTCAATTCCTTTTCTCTTATTTGGTTGGGACAGAAAAATATAAATTATATACTTAAATCTTCAACGAAAACATTATCACTTCTCTTTGCTTCACTCGCGGGTGATAATGTTATCCTCTTAAATAGATTCACTACGTCAAAGGTAAACAATTAATGGGTGTCATTTCAATATCTTCGCTGTTAATATTGACGTTCGGCTGTACTACTCACATAATGAAAATAACCTCTTAATTTATGATTTTTCTAATATAGTCACGTTTGTCGTCGTATGTATATTCTCTACTGCAACTGGCCAGCCGGGTAGCGAGGGCTTCACTTGGCTGCTCATGGCAGTACATACAAAGTTCAGTACGCCAACAACTTATCAGCAATCTATGTTCTTCCACCTTCAATGGTTTCGACTACTCTGTGGGTGGTATGCGCCGCTTCATGTGATGCAGTTGCCAAACCAATGTTTACTGTTCCTCTCGAGAGAAGCTTTTCAAGCATTCGCGCTCGACGCCTGCCTCTGCCAAGCTCCTGTGCTTGCCACTGCCTCCGACAAGCTGTTAAGCCCAGTCCACACTACTGCAATGGTGTGCCCACACTGCTCCATTCACGTGAATCGCTGCAAGTTTCAGACAGAAATTCGCAACGTCGTAAATTTTCCCGCCTTTTCAACTTGCTGGATTTATTTGTATGATCTAAATTGCAACAAAGCCGATGTATCACGCTATTGATTCGTGTTCTCTTTATGCAGAGCAAATAAGTGAAGCATTCTAATGGTTTGTCGCCTCCTTACAAAATATGAGACAAGGACATAGCTTGCTCAATTCCAATTTTACTGTAAATTTCTAGTGATATCCGAAACTTTAGTGGCGACAGTTGCTAAAAACATTGATGGCTAACATTTTAAATACTTTTCTGGCATTCTCACAGCGGCGTCTGCACGAACGAAAACTTTTACTTCTTTGCAGTGCATACCGAGAGCAATGGACTGGCGATTGAACCGATATCAAAGGCAAATCCACTGGGCCGTCTTTTGAACGCGTTCTTTCAGTTAAAGGTCCCAAAATGGTCAGCCGTGTCTTCGTAAGTGCAACCAAGTGTCGACCGAATGATTACTAAAATATGTTAGCCAGCAAGTCTAATGGCATCCCGCGGTGTGCCAGAGAATGCGAGGACGTCGTGTCTACATTCACTGTGATTTATTGCAAGTAATTCTGTCGATTCTATATGCAAAACTGAAATTGCACTGGGCCAGTGCAACCCCCCGCCAAGAAAGGCAGTGCTATTAGAAAGAAAGACTGACAGACTTGACGAGTAGATTAGATTAGATAGCTGGCAGTAGACAGACCAACAGGCCCATTCCCAGAGAGACGCCGGGACTTACGCCCCGGCCCTCTATGAGCTATTACCATGATGGATTATAAAGACGGATCATCACCAAAATGTGATCAACTGTTCGTCATGATATTTTCAATAGTTCTTGTAACATTCATGACAATCCGTTCACAACTTTTTGAGTTTTGCTGCCAACAGGAAAAAAAAACAGCCAGAAAAACGTACAGACGGATCATCACTATAATTTCACGATCCATGCTTTGAGATATTCTCTAGAGTTCGTGTAAATTTCGATCAAACTTGTTTGCAACTTTCTGACTTAGTTACGACTTAGCTGGACGGATCATCACCATAAGTTAATCATCTGTGCCGCCTAATATACGTAATCTGTAAATCTCATGGAGGTCCGTAAATAACTTTTCTGTGTTGTGTTACTGACAGACTGACATGCAAACTTTTAGATGAAAAGTCAGCCAGACAAACGTAGGCAAACCTACTGTAGAATGACTCGTGGCGTAAGACTATCATCCGCGGAAGGGGGAGGGGGGAAGAGGGGAGGTTCAACGCCGCCATTCTTGATGACCAGCTTACTTAAGAAGCTTGGCACTTTTCACATCAACAGTAGGCCAAGCAATCTGACTCCATACAAAAATTATGAACATTGCTCAACTGCTTCTTCTCTTTGGGTGGACAGATATACAGATACATACCTAAATCTTCAACGAAAACATAACCATCGCTCGCAGATGATGAATACATATTACTTCCCTGGTGAAGGTACTACGGTATAAGATATGTCATAAGTTGCGACTTCCGAGGAAAATAGCGCGTTAGAGACGGAGCTCACACCAACTTTTTCCTCTCTTTCTTCGGAGGATGGCTGGTGTGCTCGCAACATCGCTCGCTTCTGTGTTCCGTCGGATGTTACGGCTGGACTCTTTTCCGGTATGCTGGCGTGTCGCTCATGTGACGTTTTTTACGTGGGGCGAAAATGCGGACGCCCCCACTGTGACCATCTCTGCTTTCTGCGAAATTGAGCAAAAGAATTTAGCACTTAATGACGGTGGTGCAGACGGTGCTTTAGGCCTCCTGCTTTCCCTGTAAAGCTCTTGCGTTGCTGCTGCAGCAGCCGCCAAGCTCTTGTGCCTGCCACTGCTTCCTCCAAGCTCTTGTGCCTGCCACTGCTTCCGCCAAGCTCTTGTGCCTGCCACTGCTTCCGCCAAGCTCTTGTGCCTGCCACTGCTTCCGCCAAGCTCCTGTGCCTGCCACTGCTTCCGCCAAGCTCTTGTGCCTGCCACTGCTTCCACCAAGCTCTTGTGCCTGCCACTGCTTCCACCAAGCTCTTGCACTTGCTGCTGCCACCCGCCAAGCTCTTGCGCTGCCTACTCTCAACTTTCGTTGCCAGCTTGAAAGGAAACTTTGGCCCGAGCGTTTGACTCTGTGCAACACCTGCCCTCCAAACTCACTCGTCACCGAATATTGCCCGAATGAAAATAGTTCGAGTTTCCCATCAAGCAGGCATAAGACAAAGTTTCAACCGTGTCGATGAAATTTCAATAAGTTGCCGCCTCGGCAATATTGTGCTATGCGCAGCCGTTTTCATTTTGTGTTAGTGAAGCGACTAGCATGTGCCGTCATCAGAAATGACTTGACTGTGAAGCAATAACTTAGATTGCTTTTTATTATTCCTGCCTGTGGTCAAGATTCTGCTAACGAGACTGGAATGCGCCTGCCAGCCTCATGTTCCGTTTCAAATCAAGCGTCGCTCATTGCACTTCGGCAGTGTTTTAGCCACCGTCCCGTGCTGAAAATTATAGTAAAGAATATTATCCTTAGATTTGGCCAACTCCATGCCGTCAATCAATGTCGCGGGCCCATCTATTTGCAAGACGTAAAGTGCCAGAGGAAAAACATAAATAAAAAGAAGAATATTTAATAAATTCGCAGAACATATTAGTCAATAATGTTGACATGAGGGTGCAAAGCACCTAATTTTTGAACTAAATGCATTTTGCTACCCTGTAGAATTGAAATATAAAAATGTGTTCTAAAAATGCTGCTTTCAAAGTAAGATAGTTCAGTAATTTTAACAGTAAATACTGCGGTAGAAAATCAGGACGTCACTTTTTGCAATTGCTATGTTTACACTATTGTAATACACAGTGTTGTTTGTATTTTTTTTCTGCAGTTTCTTATCTTTTACATCGACACAGAGAATTTAACTTATCATGTCGGTGCGTAGTTTTTTTTGCCGATTTAAAAGTTTATTTTGAAAGAGAAAACTTTGTGCCTTTGAAGATATTTTATTCATAACTATAACTTCCTGTGCTTCCTATATGTGAACCTAACTCATTTTCAGTCTCTTCTCATGATGTCAGCCTAAGGCCATCTAAACGGTTTCGTAATCCTCAAAATAAATGACAATCCTAGGGAGCGAGGTCAGGAGAATACGCTGGAAGTGGCAAAACATCCCAGCCAAATTCTCCTAAGAGAGCTTCGGTCAGTAGCGCTGTGTGTGGTGATGGAAGATGACACCCTTTCTGCTGACTAAAGAAGGTCGCTTTTGGATTAAAGCAGTTTTCAAACGGCGAAGTTGATTGCAATAAAGCTTAGCAGTAATGGTTTAATTGTTATCTAAGAGTTCGTAATGGATGATCCTTTCAATACCCCACCACATGCAGAACACTTTCTGTTTGGGATGAAGTCCAGCTCTCGGTTGCTGAACTCTGATTTTTCTCCTCGATTTATCCACGATCGCCGGCGCTTAGCGTTATGGTAGAGAATCTACTTCTCATCAGCTGTGATCTGCCTACCAAGTATTGAAGTCTGATGGTGTCGTGAAAGGAACGATTCACAACAACTAAAGCGTGTCTAATGCGTTCTTTAGATGGGATGAACATGGGTGTGAATATTCAGGAAAGTATGGATGATGCTTTACTAATCTGAAAGAAAAAGGGACAAAATATTCATGATGTTATATTTAAGGTAATGATAATAACAATAATAATAGGCATAATACAAATCTAAATGATTCAAGTTCTTCTCTTATAAATCGGAAAAAATTTTTGCATTTTGCATCTACTTGACAGAACAACTTACGAAGCGAAATCTTATATGGTGTTATATATTTCTACCTATCTTCTAAGGCCCGCTAACGGAAAGGAGTATATTTTCTTGTGACAGTTTTCTACTTTGCTTTAGAGACAAGTCATTCTTCCGAGTTATATGTTACTCCTCATGCTTCTACGTATTGCCCGTTTTACATCGTCTTTGACCTCAAACGGTCTTCATTTACTGACATGCAGTTTATGATACATGTTTTTTTTTAATTATTTAAGTTAGCAATAATATTGGGAACGATGATATTGGGACAAGCGAGTAGAGCTTGTACTTACATCATTCGTTGGCCCGCGCGTAACTTTAGTGCAGACTGAATAAGAGCAGTAGTCTGCAGCCGAGATACACGACTGCTACGGATCTTTCCCTGTCATTACAAAGGATTATGCTCAAGTGTCGTGCTCATGCTTGACATCACAGAAGGAATTGGTATTCTCGGTAATCAAGCATGGGTCGTGACAAAGGGGACTGCAGCTGCATGGAACCTGCCCTTTTCATTTCATTTGATTGTTAAAATTGGCAGATGCAACACCCTTTATCGGCTAATTGGCTCTAATATATGGCCAAATCTGTAATAATATTTCTAGAAGAGCGCTTTCTGGCCGTCTGGTTAACTCTATTAATATAAATGCATTGGTGTAGCGATGTCTTCGAATCATCAGGTACAAAGTCACGTAAAGCTAACAAACAAGAGGACGGAGCGACTATTAGCGTGAGCCCGAACATGAAGCCCCGCATTACCCAGCACGCAGTCTTAAGCGTGTTACGCTTGTATTAAATTTACGTTCACGTAACGTAAAGTAAGAAATGTCGCCGCGGCTCCCTATTCGCGGCATGCGTTAGCGAAGTTGTTCTTCTGTTAGTTAGGTTACAGTTATACGCATTCTCCGTCAAGTTATGAAATGCTATCATAAGTTGTGATCGTAAATAAAATGAACGCATACAATTTTTTTGGTTTACATATAGCGTAAGTCAGCTTGAAACTGCTAAAAGGTGCCCAAAGTCTAATTAATGTTGTTGAGGTTTGTTTCCAACTTACAGAGCGTAGAGACTCCTGTAGAAAAAAAAACTATCTTTCAGATAAAGGGCGATTGGTTGGGAACCGAAGTCTCAATAGGAATAAAAACACTAAAGCAACAATAAAAATCATCTAATTGGCATTCAGACCAGCTGGTTTCGACACTTCATTATCAATGAATGCATCTGTAAAATAAAAA
>LQNS02277075.1:18312-28745 GCA_001587735.2 Parhyale hawaiensis | reverse complement strand
AGACACTCGGAAAGAACTGGAAGGACTTGTGATAACCGTATCCCAAGCAGAGATGGTGGAAAAGCTGTGGACACAAAATATTCTAATAGCTTCGCTGTACGGGGAGCAAGATTGTTTAACAAAATGCCTCCGCATATTCGAAACGCCACTAATATCAAAACTGTAGAGTTGAAAAATTTGCTGGATTCACATTTAAGAAGAATGCCAGATAGACCAGCGGTCAGCGGTTACATGCACTGTGGAGATAATTCGCTGTTGGCTCTCTCTTCGGCTTTAAACTGCGGCACCACAGAAGACACCCAGCATAGTGACTCCACACACGTCAGGTGATGTGAGAAACGTCACCTGGAGTTCTTCCGAAGACTCTCAAGGTATAAATAAGCATCTGGTCACTGAAAATCCCATCCATCCACCAGAAAATTCAGCACTATTTACAATAATTGTTCGTAAGACTCTGTATTGCGCAACATATAAACTGTACGGCACTTGTAGGCACACACGCGCCTCGCAAACACGATCACCATCACTTACCATCACCCAGCATGTCCAGGGTTCAGACTCGTGCTGCCCGGAACAGCAAGGCGCGCCCCGCCCACAGGCCGCCAAAGACAGAGAAAGAAAGAAAGCCACGGACGCCCCCCACCGCGCGGCGCGGACCCGGCACCACACTGCACCACTCCTTGCTGCTTTTGAGAGAATTGCGGTCAATGCAGTATTTTAGGTACCGTTGCAGGTCAAATTCTCAAGGAAATTGGCCATTTAGCAACAAGTAACGTTTGCTCTAGCCCTTGGGAGGTGAGATTTGTAACATAAATTACAAGCCCATCAAGTTCTCAGGGCGTAGATAGACTGCGTAATGAACGACAAAGATAAGCGGCGGATATAAGTTCAGAAGAGGTGGGTTAGGATATGAGTTCTACCTCAGGTTAAATAAGGTGAGTGAAAACATTAACTAACCGTGAAATTTCGACGGGCCAAGCTAGTTATTGTATTAATGTCTTAGGCATAACTATTACATGTTAAGCTAGTTACTGAAGAGTTTTCAAGTGTTTCCTTTTCAATTTTTTGTATTCTTTGCTCCGCAGCAACAACTGAAACTTGTGATCACATTAGACATACATTTGTTGGCTTCTACAGAATATAAGTAGTTGAATTGAAAAGCTGTCGCTGCTAATCAGATGTCAGTGAGCTCCATTACTTGAGAAAGTTGAAATGAGGTTCGACTAAAATGGATTGAATCGTTTTCAGTCCTATTCAGTGTTTCTTATCAGCATTGCTCAAAGTATGACCCTGCGTTCTCTAAGGCAACCCACTGCGGGAGACGCACACAATTTAACACCTTAGAGAACTTTGGACTTTAACAGTATATCATTTCCCTTTAGAAAATCAACTTTCTATGTACTACGCTTGCCCAGTGTTTCCTGATGGACAGAGTTTATACTCAGAACTGTACTGTATCGATAAATTTGGAAACTGTATTTTGTAAATATGCTGGTCGCAGAGTGATAGCTAGGCAGCAATCGTAGAGTTTCGCCCTTGTAAAAGCATTACTGTCGAAAATTTTGACTTTAAAACTAAGTCTGTAGAAGTCCACTAATATTTATTAAAATGAGCCAGTCTATAGTCAAGCAGGGTCTCATTACTAATAAAATATAGCGATTTATCATCTTTGCCAGTCGGTACCTATGAAGATATCTTAAATAATCCAGTGTACATTCTTCCTTTTTTTGCGCAAAATAAAACACGGATATAATAGATATTTTATTCTGTTGACCAGTACACGTTACTTTCATAAATATACACAAGAACTGCCCTTGCTGTGCTTGAGGTCTCTGCATAGGTAAGTCTTGGAGCGGGATGCTTAGAGGAGGGGCAAACTGTTCAAGTGATGGACTACCTTCATGAAGTTACACCGCGAGCGCTTCCATTACTTTATTCTGTATGGATCGTGGCTGCCGTGAGACATTACGTGCCGAAAGTAACTACAGCAAAATGAATCTCTCACTCACAAAGCGTTGAAAAATGAGCTTCGTGTGTTGCGCACTTTAATTAAAAAGAGGGAAAAATTCAAGTTGTAAGAAGCTCTGATTTTCGCTGAAGGAAGTTCAACCACAGCTGTTTTTTTCAGTTTGCACTCTAAAATAGTTAAGTCAGTTTCGAAGCGAAGACATGAAGCTCATTTTGCACGTATCATACCTACAGTACCATGATACACAATTTCATTTCCTGTAATAATACGATACTGGGGTTGCATAACGATCCAAACATAGGAAAATCTGATCGTATGCAGAATAGGGTTCAAACAAAGCTGTTCTCATCTGCATGATTCTAAACTGCAATTTTAAAGTGCGATGTTTAGAGAAATGACGTAACTAACAGAAACAGCACTTTCAGCGAGATTTTTTACGGGGACTTACCCACATTTTGACCATTTTTTTGTTTACTGTTCGACTGCACTGAAATCTTCACCGTATAGGTGAAATAAAAAATGAAATCGATTCCAGTCCCGGACGTTTTCCAGGTTTCTTGATCGTTTTCGTTTCATTGTTGATTTTTAGGGTAAATTCCTGTATTTTTCTAATTTTTGAAATTATACTCTCTTTTTTATTGTTGGAGTTGTAAGTCTGAAACATTTCTTATTGAATACTCAGAAGGCTTCTCTACAGACGTAAGTCTCCGTTTTTTTTTTTTTATTTTTGCCCAGTACTTCTGAAATTGATGTTTGTGATATATATATGAAAATAATGAAAATTGCATGTTTTTTCACATTCTTTTGCTTTGTAATGAAAACTCGTTTCCAAATTAAAAAAAAAAAACAAGCACTTAGTGATTTAGCTATAGAATCAAGCTTTCTAAGAAGGTTTTGGCTGTTTTCCTTGCATAAAAATTGACAAACTAAATAGAATTTTACTGGGAAGAAGTGGGGCTTTTCAGGAAGGCCAAAAAACTAATTTCAAATATAGTCATGTGTAAATAAACGGCTTTATGGTTGTTGTATCCTGCCCAAAACATTTTTTTATTATAGATTCTCTATTTACTGAAAGGATAAAGTAAAAAATACATTCCAATGCATTATTATGATGTTGTTACGCTTAGTCGCAAGCACTTAACGGCCAATGCTTTCCAGGCCATTTTAAGCTGACTTCTTCTCACTTCCGCTCCATATATATAATTAAGCTCCGCATATCAGCGGCCAGCGATCCTGCTTGCTGGCATTCATGACCATCGCTTTGGCGAAGATTCTTCTCCCACTTCTTCTTTATTTCTCCTTTCTTTTTTCTCTTTCGTCTTCCATTTTTTCTCCTCTCGTTTCTCCATTTCTCTACATCCTACTAACATAATGGCAATAGCTCATGGAGGGCCGGGGTGTAAGTCCCGGTGTCTCTTTGGGAATGGGCCTTTTGGTTCGTCTACTGCCGCCTATCTAATCTAATCTATCGCGTAGTTAACAGTTTCTACCATTCACATTGACTTCGTGCTAAAGCATCCTTGGTAATAAGTGCATTCATTTTACAGGTCACCCGACAGTGCAGATCTCTCCCGCTACCCACTTCAACGGTAAGAGTACACATTATTGTCATTGTTCTGCTTACAGCTAAAATCGAGCCACAGTTTTCGGATATCTACCATGTTACGCCTCTATGAACATATGTAGCCCAGTAGCACTTCTGGGATCACCTTTACAGGCAACAATGAGCTCATGTAGGCAAGCGAGCCACAGCTCAGTGTATAATTAACCAGAGTCGGTTATGAGAACCCGTACCTCGATCACCTTTAAAATATATTACCTCCAAATATCCATCCGATGTCTGTACGTCTTCGTCATAGATGGACCCTGCGGGAGCTCTCTGCGAGGCTGCGACGAGGACTTCTGTGGGCCAAACGCAGACACTTTTCGTTTGACGTGGCTTTCCCGGGTCGCTGTGGCGCTCCCTTCCCCTCTCTTACTCTCTTCTCCCGCTATTCTTTCTCGCTGTCTTGTGTTTTTTCCTTCACGGACAGGTCCTTTCTGCCGACGACCTGTCCGCTCTTGTCTAGGCAGTCTTTTCCTTACTTGTTTCCCCCTTCCGCTGTCCCTTTTATCCCCCTATCCATTCTCCTAGGCGGTGATATCCACCCCAACCCCGACCCCGCCTGCCCCTGCTCAGTATGCTCGCGGAACGTCACCCGGGGGTGGTCTTTTCTGTGTTCCACCTGCGCGTGCTGGGTTCACATGCGCTGCTCTGGCCTTTTCAACGCCGCCAGCTACCACCCAGACTGGAGGTGCCCCAGCTGTGCACCACAGCCCCCTCACCCCCCCTCCCGTCTCTCCACCCTCTCCCCACTCTCTCCCCATCTCACTAACGCCCCTCCGCTCATCGTTATGCAATTTAACTGCAATGGATTCCTACATTGCAGATCCGAACTGTTTGCCTTCCTACATAGCAGCAACATAGCCATCGTAGCCCTCCAAGAGACCAAACTCACTCCCAGCTCTTCCCTCCCCGTCTTCCCTGGCTACACTCCAGTCAGGAAAGGTCGTTCTGCCGCCAACGGCTGTGGCGGTCTCCTGTTCCTAGTTAAACAGGACATCCCCTACCAACAGGCTACCACTAACCATCTATTCCCAACGACCATACAGTAGAACACTCGGGTGTCACCGTCACCCTATGTTCCTCTTCCCTCACCCTAATCAACATATAAGTTCCTCCTGCCACATCCTGACCCCGGGATACAGGTTTCGACTCCTACGCCCTTTTTGCCGACTCCTCGGCTGACACCCTCATTATGGGTGACTTTAACGCCCACAACACTGACTGGTACTCTGTAACCCAGGATGCGCGGGCCGCCGCGCGGTGTGAGGAGATTAGTGCCTCCATCAATAATGGACCCTACTGTCTCCTCAATGGCGATCGCCCACCAGGGTCCCTCGGGACGGTCCGGGCTATTTCCCGGACCTGACCGTTATCTCAGCTTATCTTGCACTTGATTGCTCCTGGTCCACCACCACCACCCTCTCATCTGATCATCTACCTATCTTGATCACAGCCGAGTCCAGTAACCCGACCCCCTCTGGTCCCAGACGCACCTTCGTTAACTTTAGGAAAGCCAACTGGGAGGAGTTCACTCACGAGTGCAAGGAACTTATTACCTCCCTCCCACCCTCCTCCTCCTGTAGCGGCGGACTGAAGGCCCTCAATCGGGACCACATCCCGGCCAGTCATCGTAAAGAATGAATACCCTGACTTACTTCGGACGCCAGAGACGCCATCTCCCGTCGCGATCACCTTCGCTCCACGTCTCCCCACGACCCTTCCCTTCCTCAGTTACAACAAGAAGTGTATCGCCTCATCTGCGGTGCGGCCCAAGAGGCCTGGAAACAAACGATCCAAGATTGCGACCCCAAGAGCAACCCCAGTAAATTCTGGTCTCTGCTCCGCTCACTGTCAGGCAAGCAGTCCTCTGTCCCATGTAACCAGCCTATATCTTTTGGAACTCACACGTTCACCCACAACGGCGATATAGTCAGGGGCTTTTTGCAAGCAATTTACTGCCACCTCTCCCCTTGCTTTAGCTACCCCGCCCAGACTGGCCAGGCGTTTACTTTGAAAGCGCCACCCCATTGCTCACGGTTTCTCCCCTTTCACTCCCGCTCAAGTCCGTTAGGCCATAGTCGCCTCAGGGTCCTCCACAGCTCTGGGCCCAGACCAACTGTCCATTCTACATCTTAGGCATCTGGGCCCACAGGGTATTATCTATCTCACCAAATTATACAATCTCTCCCTCGCTCACGCAGACATCCCCGCCTTATGGGAGTTAGCTGTCATAATTGCCATCTTAAAACCATCTATACCTGCGGATAAAGGATCATCTTACCGCCCAATATCGCTCCTGTGTCCCGCTGTGAAAGTCTTGAAGCGCCTTCTCCTGCCTTTTATCAATGAGGCTTACCAACCAGCCCCTCACTAACACGGTTTCCGACCCATGCACTCCACCACATCTGCTCTACTTCCTTTGGCCTTCCAAGCAACCCGCGGTATGAATAAACCCAAACCCCACGACCGCACGGTGGCCTTCCTGATTCACTTCAGCAAAGTGTTCGACACCGTTCCCACTTAGGGCCTCCTCTCCTCAGTTTCCAGCACCACACTCCATCACAACGTTGTTAGATGGCTCGCGGCTTACATTAGGGGACGAGCAACCTTCAAATACAATTCAACTCTATGGACAACCGACACGTGTGTATATGAGAGAGCTCATCCGTCTACCCTGACGGTGTTTGTGTAACCCAATTCTTTCGGATAATTATACGGTACCCGTCTTCAGGGGAACAAACTTAAAAAAAAAAAAAAATCAGCAACAGAGCTCAGAAATCACACAAGAGTCGTATCCTGGCTAAGGACTGGAAAAAAAGGTTAAATATTCATTAGATTTTTATCACTCAATGTACTTCATTCTTCATCAGCGGCTTAATATATCTGATGTAAAGAATGTATCAGATCTTCTTCTGTTTGATGGTAAGCTCATCTTCCATTGTTCCGTGTTGAATTATGAGTAGTTGATGGTTGATTGTTCCTTGTATCAAAAATCCAGAAGACTTTCAAATCTCTTATATGACTGGGAGTCATAAAATATTTTAAGATATTATTGAGCTTGACATCAATAAGGAACCGTGCAGATATAGCCACCCATTTCACTGCAAGAACTTTTGTGAATTCGTTTATTCATTCATGAGTTGCTCCACTTTTACAGAATTTGGTAAAAGACACAGCTCTGTCAGAGAAAGACAAACGGAATGTGGATAATAAACAATAATCTGGAAAGTTTTACTTAAGTTATTAGCCAGGCCTTCGGGACTTCTATCTTCTGTGTCCACTCCACTTCCTTCCGATTTTATACTTCTCCTGATATTACTTTCGTCTGTTTTCCCTCGTCTTTCTCAACTTACTGTTCCCATGTGCGTAGATCCTCTTTGGGAAGACTTTCGTGCATAGGTTCTCCGTGACTACCGACACACTATACGTTTCTTTGTTTTCCTCTCTGTAAAAAGCTTACTACTTATTTAGGGAGGATTAAACTTGCTTATAATACTACTACTCTGGAATGGATAGAAAAAAAAACAGCTTTTGATAAATCGGTCATTTCTGATTGCATTCACCGTAAGTAAAAAAAAAAATATATAGAAAATTCAACAGCTCCTGTAGTTGAATACGTGATAAAAAATCATCAATACTTTTAGAAATACA
The DNA here is from genome assembly GCA_001587735.2 of Parhyale hawaiensis. NCBI lineage: Eukaryota > Metazoa > Arthropoda > Malacostraca > Amphipoda > Hyalidae > Parhyale > Parhyale hawaiensis. Next base: position 21,519 of record LQNS02277075.1, on the reverse strand, counting down.
GTATAACGCGTGAGTTGAGAAAAATTGAAGAGCATTACGAACTGAATGTCCCTCCGAATCGAGAGGATAAACAAAACATACACAAGATGAAAGAAAAACTCAACAACAATATACTGAATCCCGGGTAGTCACAGGACATGGCTGTATTATGATCACAATGAAATAAGTGCCAAAAATACTAAAAAACATTGCTTAATAATATATTGTAGTTTCTTTGCAAAATCTCCAAGCATTAGGATTTACTTGTCATTATTTTAGTCGATAAGAATTAGGACAGAAGAACTACGATTAGTCAGATGAAGTTCGCCATCGGTTACGTGACGTGCTTTAGTTTAGACGGAGGGGTTATGTTTGCATATCTGGATGAGGTCGAACTAAGAAAGTTAGAAATAGCGTAGCTTAGGAATTGTACATAATAGAAAACAAAGATATTCATTTACCGTCGAAGTTCCATGGGTCCCGCATGTATATTTTAATCCCATTAAATCTTTAAAATTTACTCCCTTCGCACTACAGCACTAACATGACCTTCTATTCTCAGATACCACGGCTTGCTATGCCAAGTAGCCATTATGCTGGGCAACGAGTGCGTTCATATGCTGGAGCAGCGATTGGAGCAGCTGGAGAAAGCCATGGCGAAAGCGGGCAGCTGGGGAAGCTATCGCGAACTCTTGCTTCCCGGCAACACAGCGAAGTACTTTGCTCCGGTCGTCGCTCGTATGCGCAACAACCAAGAGGTGGAGTGGGGAGTTTATGATGGTGAGTTGTTATCCTATCGATAATTTACTTTTCCTTTTGTACGTTTGAAGGGCACATCTTCCAGTTTGAACCTGCAAGCACAAGCGACAGTAGGGTTTCATTTCCAAATGTCTGGAGCATTAATGAGGCATTCTCCTGCTATGTGACTTTCCTATTGATTTTTTTGTAAGATTGGACCAATAGCGCTTCTCAGAAAATTGAGACTTGATATCCTCGAACAGCCCTAGGTAGGATGCTGTGCAGCATTGATAATTCTCATGAAAATTTGAATTAAATCGGTTTACATTGAATTGGAGCACAAGCGAATAAATTAGAATAGATAGGCGGCAGTAGACGAACCAAAAGGCCCATTCCCAAAGAATGGGCATGTTCAAGCTCCCTTGCAACGTCTCTAAATCTTAACCAATCGTTTACTATTTTGTGTGAGAGATTCTTTATTACTATACAATATCTAACATGGCTGTTAGAAATTCCTCCTATTTGCTTTCTCGGCACCTTAAAATATAGTCATAAATGTATCCCCGTTATATACTTAGTCATAGAGTACAGAAACATTGGGTAGTCACTTGCCAGAAAAAAAAAGAGATATCGCTTCTCTCAATGACTGCGGTGGAGATGTATCTCTATGCGTTGTCCATTACTTTTTATACTTTATTAGGGCATTTTATTCAATTCTTTTACATACTCGTAACAAATTCGCACAGATATGAGGTCTTCTAGAGCAACACCGCAAACCAACTGTTTATGACGTTGTTTGATGTTTAAAGTAACGTAGACGTAATACTATTTCGCAATAGTTAGTAAAATAATGTCATACTGTAGCACAAAGGCTTCTTAAATTGGTAGTATACTTGACTTGTTATGAAAGGCCCAATAAATGGCTAATGGGTTCAGGGATGTCGTGAAGTTTATCACATTGGGGGGGGGGGGGGGGGGGGGGAAAAAANGGGGGGGAGGCACTGAAAAATACCGAGTGACGTCAACTATCAGTCATATTACCGACTGATTGAAATATATATATAGTGCACGAGTACTGTGTACCTATATATACATATACATGAAAACATAGCTATTGAATGGCTTAGACGTAAATGAGGTCATTAAGTGCAATTTCGTTGCATTAGATGTAATTGTTACTATGAAGGGCTTTCGAGTGTAATAGCCTACAGGCCAATGAATGCGTACGTGTAGGGTTAGGCATAAGGCGAGGTCTGGTTCTGCTAACGTCCAATGAGATTTTTATCATAAGGTTAGGTAAAAGGCAACGTCTGGTTCTGCAAAAAACGAAATATACGATTTAAAATTGACGCTAAGTTAGGACAATGAACGATTGACGCTAAGGAAAAAAACACTTATCCCATAAAACAAATTCTTAACCAAACATTAAAAACCAATAAAAACACTAAAAACCCACATAAATGCAGTACTGTCAACAGCGTTGCCGTATTTTTTGTATTCCCAAGAATACCAAATGTGACCAAGAAATTCCAAATCTTTCTTTTCTCTTCTTGCCTGAATATGTAATTAAAGGAATATTTTCTAGTATGCATATAGTTATGCATATCAAAAACCTTTCCTATAAATATACCGAATATGGCTACCTAATCTATTTTAATATATCTTGACAGAATCCTATTACTGAAGAAAGCTTGTAAAACAGACATCCTCCTCTCACAGTCTTAGTGCAAGCTTGGTTATATTGCAAAGACGGGTGTGACTGGGGAAGCGGCAAGGCGATTCGCGCGCAGCGCAAAAAAATTTTTCACTGGTGATGTTCGGTTACAATAAATTTTTACGTTCGTCGGTACATTTGACGTTAGTCGGTACATTTGACGTTAGTCAGTACATTTGACGTTAGTCGGTACATATGACGTTAGTCAGTACATTTTACCGTCGATTACCGTTAAAGTACCGACTGCTTTTGTAAAAAATTTCCGACTATAGCCCGATCAGAGAAATTATTGGGGGTGGGGAGTCCCCCCCACCCCGCTCCCTTCCCGGTCACGACATCCCTGAATCGGTTTATTATGTAAAATTATTTTGGTTTACAGGCTGAGCAAAAAAAAAAAAAAAAAAATCAGAGTAGATAGCAGAACTGAAGGCAGTTCGAGCAGCTGGCAGCCCTGAGGTTATGTACCGTTAGCAGTCGTAACGTGATCTAGAAGGGGCAGCTGCGAACTGATATAACATATAGAGCCATGGGGTGATGTAATGTCCGTAACCCTGAAGTGATGTAACTCCGGCAATCCAAAAAATATTTATTAATAATTTATGTTTTATTTGGTACACATTGGACATGACGACCAATCAGTCTTACATCGGTCGTCAGCAAAACCATCGAACGCCTATTGAAAAAGCGCATCACTGATCACCTGAGGATGCAGCATCTCATAGCCGACAGTCAGCATGGCTTCCGAAATGGAAGAAGCTGCTTAACAAACCTACTGG
>LQNS02277071.1:69045-84032 GCA_001587735.2 Parhyale hawaiensis | reverse complement strand
CTAACCCTATGGCTGCAAGTATACAACAGTGACCCAACAGAAACCAGGATTGTTACATTAAGGGATCTTCCACCGTAGGTATCAGATACAAAGCCTATAACAGTGATCCGGTTTTTTTCTACTATAAATAAGAAGTCGAGTCGAACTCAGGTAAGTTCTATTAGTCTAACAGTGGTCATTACGCTATTACTGGCAGGTAGTAAGGCACAAAGCATTTCTAAGCCTCGGCGACACGGCCGAAGTAATTTGCTCACAGGGCCAAGACACAAGACACGAAACGAAAAGAAGATGAAAGAAACATCCGTGCGGAGGGTCCCTCTCGTGACCCCAAAAAGGGAGCAGATAGGAGTCCCATGGGATGGGTCGCTTACCGCCATTCGGCGCCCCACCTCGCGGATCAAAATGGGAAGTAGGTATATACCTATGGAGAACCTACCTAACTCTACAAACTAATCTCGTCAGAAGGAACTGCGGAAAGCTGCAACATCTGCGAAAAAGGCTCGCGGGATCTCTGGGTGAGGAACAGCTTATCGTCTGTTGGTGAAGATCAAAAAGAAATCCTGAGTTCAGGGCTAATTAGAATTTTACATTAACACTGCACTGCTAGGCGGAGACATGCTCTTTCAGAGAGCTTCACTAGTTTATTAGTTACAATTGAAAAAATCAGCAACATACTAAGCATCACCTCGCAGTACTAACCAGTAATCAACAACAGTTGCAATTAAGACGTTATATGCGATTATAAAGAACAGTGCAGCAGCTCGAAAGACAATAAAACATGCAATCAGCAATAACAAATCGTATACAATAGAACACATAAGCTTACGAAGACCGCTCCGCGGTGTACAACTAAACAAAAGTAAGGCACATGTTCATACTACATGGCAGTGATGCAGTCACAGACTCTAAATCACACTTTACAAGGAACTGCGGTTTTAGATCTTTGCTGCATCTTTTATCAGTCTTCAAAGTATCACATTCAGGTAAAAATATAGGAAGGAAGCATTCCGATTATGCCAGAGAAATGCTCAAGAGTTTAGTATTATTACCACCGTANGCAGGTCAAGTACTCTTGCTGCATTTCTGCCGGAAGAGTTATGGTAAAGAGCATAAGGATCAATATAAAGCTCAACCCTAGCCATAAAGTTTCCCTTACAATATAGAATAATACATGAACATTACATTGAAAATCATTTACAAGCACAACAACAGCACTCAGTAAGTGTATTCATTGGTCAAGCTTCTCTAAACACACCTGCGGTGCTTCAAGAGATGAAAAGGAAGGGATACGTAGTATGTCGATAGAAATGAGGGACCCATGCACGAAGCTGTTCCCACACAGGATAAGTAGTAGTAGTAGAAATCTACACACTGCCTAAATCGCGCCGAACTATTCCTGTGTTTAACCACAGGCTCATGCGCCGCGAGGGTGCGAGATTTATCTCAATTAGTATTATAAAATAGTTGTAAGGAGAACTTTATTATTATTCAATTTCCATATAGTATATGTAATTCGCAGAGAGAAAATTAGGGCCGTAGCTGACAATAGCATTTATCGTAATGGATTCATTACAGTTTGTGATAGAGGTCACATCTGACAAGAAAATTCTTTAGGGCATTTCTATTGAATTGGCCACGAGGTCCCTCAGAAAGCATTCCTCGGAGGATAAGCGAGTATAAGAACAAGTGGGCAAAGAAGCTGTGGAACAATCAATAGTAAAAGTATAAATATGGGAGTAAAGTAGGCAGGAAAGACCGACGTCCCTAGGGACTAGTTCAGGGACGATGAGACGGAACAGGTTAGCGCACGCGGAGGGCCCAAGCTGTCGTACACTCCGGGTAATAAGCTTGTGATATCACAAGATGCTAGTACCTTGATAAGTAGCTATTTTACATGGTTTATTCATAATTTCATTTTAGGATCAAGTTTATCGTCTTTAAAATGCAATAAATCACGTGATTTTTATCGAGAGTAATATGACATTCTGAAGACGGAATGATATGTTGGAAAACCTTCATGTTTAGATTCATTTTTTCTTCTACCAATTTCTTACTATCCTCTATAATTTTAAACCGGTACAACAAAAAATAGTCCAGATGCGTATGATTAGACGCCGAGATAGCAGAACATTTTAACAAGATTAGTATAGAAAATATAAAGCACAAGAGAAACAAATTTCTTCCTTCCGGCGAAGTAATAGTAAACCAAACGTTCATACATAATACGCATAAGCTATGCAATTGCTCAGTAAAATTTCAAAAAAATCCGCGACTATACGCTGCTAGCGCTACAGCAATATAACAGTAGGTGTCGCGTTCGACTCGCGTTTACTATCTTACAAAAAATTACCTAACCGTATTCCCTCACACTTAAACTGTCTCACGGAAGGATGTTATTGAAACTGGTGAGCAATAAATCCATATTTTTTTCAATACTGCAGTAGTTTTTAAGGTTAGAAGCGATGGACTGGATATGTTAACGACGGCACAGCTTAGGTCGACATTTTACAAGTAAACGGTCCCACCAGGTGCTTGCCTGTAACCGAAAAACAAAGCAACTATAGCAGAACCAGAACCAACTGAATGGTTAGTGGTTTGTGGCAATAATCACCCCCGTGCCAAATTACGTATTGTATGTATCATAAAACCAATGAAAATTTTTTTTTCAAGATGATAATGATTTTATTTTTTACTCTTTTACTTTATAGACTTGCTACGATAAATGTTGTTACGGATAGAAATCTCTAGTTTCATATTCTGAACAGAATTCATATGAAATTGCACTAAATTTGGCAACATCTTTTCTTGGATTTCCCACATTGGTGCCACATTTCACTGTGTCGTGTGGTTTAAATATTGCTGCCAAGGCAGATACTGTTGAATGTATAGCCAAGTGCAATGAAAAGTAAAATAACAGGAAAATCGGGATTGGGTCATTTAAATAGCCAAGCCAAAAAAGTAATTCATAATGTGTAACAGTATTTTCTACAAGCAATGGTAAATAAAGGGCCTCTTCTTGACCCATCGAAAGCTTTGGCAAGAACAGCGTATGCCACAAAAGTAAGTGAAAGCACAGTACGCAGGATTTCCAATTAAAAAAAACCGCCTGGTTGGAGAGCCTCTGAATTTTGAATCACCTGGGAAGAAAAAAAGATCCTGATGCATTAAAACGAGTTACAAATTTTGACGACTTTGATAAAGGTGCTTTACGTTGGACAGTGTTGTCATATTACGAAAGAAAAAAAAAATATCAACATTGGATAAACTCAAGGAAGACATGCTTCAAAAAATTAATTACGCTCGTAGCAAAGTCTTTGAGATAAGTCTTGTACGAAATCGGTTTCAAATTTACTACTGTAGACGGCCGAAAATGTTCGTTAGAGAGACGCGATGTTGTTGCTCAAAGAGCCAAATTTCTCAGAGAAATAAAAAAATGTAGAAGTGAGACCCATGACAACCTTGTTTACTTGGACGAGACTAGGGTCAACCAGAATCACACGGTAGGGAAATGTTGGCAGGATTCATCGGTAGCTACCGCAATTGCGCAAAAACCTCCTGGTGGAAAAGGTAGTCGTCTTACCATTTTACACGCTGGAACCAAACATGGTGTCGTTCCCAATTGCAGATTGGTCTTCCAAGCTAAAAATGATGGCGATTACCATAAACAAATGAATTCTGATGTATTTGAGGAGTGGTTCAAGAATCAACTGTTATCAAATATCTAACCAAAATCGATTATAGTGATGGACAACGCAGCGTACCATTCTGTTCAAATTGAAATGACTCCTGTGTCGTCTTGGCGGAAGGACGAAATAAAAGCCTGGCTGTTATCCAAAGGTATTGAATTTGGTGAAGACTATTTGAAGGCAGAATTGCTCGAAGTGGCCAAGAATGTTTCAAGTCGGGAAGGAAAGAAATATCTTATTGATAAGATTGCTAAATTAAATGGGCATAGAGAGGTTCGGTTACCACCTTACCACTGCCATTAAGGGGGTCGTCCCGGCGAAAATGGTCAAAATGATAAATTTTTTGTTTTTTGCTCAAAAAGTGTCTTCAGGTATGGGGGAATTACATCCCAAATTTTTAGGGGGCTAGCGGCACGAGAACCCCCCCCCCCAAAATGGGGGGGGAAATGGGTCCACAGGCGGTCCAAATTTGCCTTTTTTTATTTTTGCTGCAAAATCAACAGTTTACCAAAGGCTATTGCATACCAAATTTCTAGGGAGCTAGCGAATGAAAAAAATGAAACATGCCAAGGGCATTTCCTTTGGAAATACTGCATTTTATAACNGCCTCTATTGAAAAATCTACATTTTCAGACTAAAAAAGAATAGAACTGCCTCAGTTTTTATGCTAGAATAAAAACAAAGACAGTTTTGGAATCCTTGAAAGATACACTACAACAATTACGTTTCCTTTAAATTTTTTTCTATTTCGTTTTCTATTGACGGGAGATTTTAGATGGGTGACTGAAAGAGTTCAGTCACCCATCTAAAATCTCACGTCAATTGAAAACGGAAAAGAAAAAAAATTAAAGAAAACGTAATTGTTGTAGGGAATCTTTCAAGGATTCCAAAACTGTCTTTGGTTTTATTCTAGCATAAAAACTGAGGCAGTTCTATTCTTTTAAAATATATACATATATATATTATTTATATAAATATATAAAAAACTAAGGCCTAAACGAAAAAAGTTACATGAATAAAAAGTGTTTTGTTTTCAATTTTACATATTATGTGAGAATTTCAGGAAGATCGGACCACTAATAAAGAAAATTTCAAAATTTCGGGACGACCCCCTTAAACCCTCTTGAATTAATTTGGGCACAAGTGAAGTCCAACATTGCAAAACGACACAATATCAAGATGAGTGACCTCAAAATCTTTGCGAACGAGTCATTGGATAAGGTACCTAACTGCTGAAAATTGGGAAGCTGCAGTTCGGCATGCAGAAGAAATACAAGATCAGGAGTCGGAGTCTGATGTAGTTATATAAAACTTTGTGGAGTCCTTTGTTATTAATTTGGATGAGGACCCCAACTAAGAACAACAGTGATTGTGAACCTCTGCATATCTCCAATATACACATTGAAATGTATAAAATTTACAATATCTTTATAAGTGGTATCAAATAATAACCATCACTTATTACAATATTAATAATACTGTGTATTTTATTACTTCCATTTGATGAAGTTTGAATGAATTTATATAATAACTGTGACTATTGAATTAATTCCACATTCAATCAGTCTACAATTGGTATAATAGAAAATTGAGCCTCACGGGAAATTTGGCAGCGTTAGTGATTATTGCAACACACCACCAACCGTTCAGTTGGTTCTGGTTCTGCTATAATCATTAAACAATTACGACATTTTGGTCAAGGATATCACACTGATCATTGCCTTTTCTAAACTAACTGAGGTATTCTTAGATCATATCTGAATTATTGTATACAATTGCTACGCTTCGATTATGCTACAATGGAATACTCTCTTGTGACGTCACCACTTCGCACACGCGCGGCGGACGTAGGATGCACCACGGCAGTGCACTAACCTGTTCAGTCTTATCATCCTTGGGATTAGTTAAGACTCAGGTAACTTAAGGGTTCCCCTAGGGACCCGGAATGCAGGATGGGTGACTTCAACAAAGCTAACAGTATGGCGCATCATATTCCCCTCGAGGGGAACAGTAATGAGTTATATCACAGAAACACAGCATAACGCACTCAAATGTACAAATAAAGGAATGACAATCTTTATGGACAGCATTAAGCAAGTCCCGGAATGAAAGACATATGAAGCAGGCAAAAGGCCTCTTCCATTTTCAGTATACCTACTGAGGTCGGAACAATCAAATCCGGTTTGCTTTCAAATATTCGGAAAGTCTATCCCGGTATTTCGAGCTACCACACTAGATAGAGTTTCAGGCAGTAGCTAATCTCAACCTGATTATGCTTGAGCTGAAGGAAAATGATGTCAGCACAGGTGTAACCTGTTCGTAATTATCGGCAAAAATTTGACCTACAGTGGTAAATCGGAAACCAACGACTGAAGTTTCAATGAAATGAAAGCAATGATTCTATTACTTCGATATCACAGTAAAATGGAAGACGCTCTTGTTTGGAATGTCTTGAGGTATGTGCAAAGATTTTGTACCGAGAGAAATAGGAACAAGGAAGTAGCGCAATTGCACCTCAAACAGCCACATAAAATGTTTTCAAACCGTCGACACAAAGACTTGGAAGTTAGTGGAACATCCGAGGCCAGTCTAAGCAGCGGAGCCAAGAGGAAAAGGAATTTGTAGCATGTCAAGAGCAACATAGCAGCCACATAAGGGAGTGTTCACACAATAGCCTACATCAACGCGTACGAAAATGTCCCGAAAGAAATTTCAGTAAAATTAGATATGATACAGAAGAGGTCGCCTCTCTTATTTGAGGACAACCTAAACGAATGAAGTTATGCAAACGTGTTTTCTCTTAGTGACCCTTCCAGAAAATTTCAGTAGTGATTTCTTCTTTGATATGATCAAGGTTTACAACGTTTTCCTCGTAGCAGGTGCAACAAACTTAGTAAGTACATACCGAAATTAATATATACATATGAAGATTATGAAATCATAAACGCTGAAGATGAAGCAAAGTCCTTTCAGTCCAGTTATGGAGAAAAGAACAGAAGAAGCTCTTGGGAAAATAGGAGAAAATTAAATTTAATCAAGTAACGTTTCTAATTATTAAATTTCATTAGTTACGTCGAATTAGAGAGCTAATTTAAACACGCGCGACCAAATATATATTACTACAAGTCCTCGCTGAAAGCTGCACTCGCAGCATAACACAACCACTCACAACAGTCTTATGAACGTTGAGCCCCAGACAGACATTGCCCGAGGGGGAGGACACACACACATTGAGCTGTTACCAACACAACTGCTTTCGCTTCGTAACAGGGACAGTAAAAAAATCCGGTAAAACATGTATTATTTACATTCTTGGAACGCACTTGGTGCAAGGAAGCAGGAGGAGCCAACAAGTCTTGGTACATGCTTAGAACAGCCGTAAATAGTTGTAGTAGTAGAAGCCTAGAGCAGCAATACAAAGTCAATCGAACCGAATTCTCATTGACTTTTTTCTAGGATTTTCAGCCCGAAGTTTTCACGGTAAATGAAAACTCAAACGATTTCTATTGGTCGCAAGTGGCAAGCGCGCTACTACTAGCAGAAATAAGGAACAGAGCATCTCCAGTTTCACACGAGACACCCGTTTGCTCAGTCACGCCGCACAGGGCGAGGAGATAAGAACGAGAAAACGACATAAGAAACACCAGTGCAGAGAGCCCATTCCGTGGCCCTTACGGGTGCAGGTAGAGTCCCATGGGAAGAGTCACGTAGGTAGGTACCACTGTTCAGCGGCCCCCCTCAAGCGATAGATAAAAGATAAAAGGAAGTATCGAGAGCCTACTTAACTCAGCAAACTAACTTCGGCAGCTACAACATCGGCGGAAAAGGCACTCGGAACAGCCTCTGGGTGAGTGATGCCCATATACAGTATATTAACAGGGAGCGCCCGTCAGAATAGGCATACCACTGAGGGCGGACAAATGTTGGGGTGGAGAACATACCGCTCGCTTTTTGGCCGTGACGTTACACAATTATGAGTTTACTGTTGCGCGATTGATAAACTAATGTTAGTTCAGCCATGGGGAGAACAGACCGTTCACGCGCAGCATTTAACAGTGAACCGTAGCTAGTTCACGGTCAGTATTTTCACTGAACAGACCCAAAAGACAATAGTGAGAATCCTCTTAGCCCTTGACCGAGTAGTTGAAAAAGGATCTCGTACGAATAGTATAGACGAAGTGACGATTATGATCACAAGCACACTTAAGGATCAAGTAAGATACAAGCAAGTATCGTAGCAACACAAACACAAGGGACAAACTTTAAGCATCGATTACCTACAAACGCCTCACTGAAACTAAGCGATAGTGCACATTAGATATACTTAAGAGTAGAACACAGCCAGCACTGAAAAACATCTACCACGTTATGAAGCAGCTGCTGTTGGCATAGGAAGGCTGCTATGAAAAGCACCGCTAGGAATATAAATAGCTGTTGTTCTGTGCGCAAATAACTACCCGTGTTTTACGAATCCCTGTATAGTAGCTCTGTAGCGTAGTTCAGGTTAGATTAGTAAAGAATAGGTAAGGAATTAGGATAGGTTTAGATTAGAGGCGGACCGAATGCTCGCATTCATGAATATTTGCATGGTTTCCAGTATTCGCATTCGCATGTAGACATGCGAATATTTTGCGAATATCTAAGCATATCCACAGATGAAGATCCTCTGAAATAGTGGAAGATGCACGCGAATATTTATGTTAATCTTTCTCAGTTAGCGAAGTCTTATCTTGCTTGTTGCCAACTAGTGTAGCAAGTGTGCGTCTTTTCATTGGTCCCGACCTAGTACACGATGAAAAAAAGTTACTTGACTACTGAAAGAGCAGAAAAATTGTTATTTTTCAAGTTAAACCTGCCAATAGTAGAATTTAACTATTAGATATATACTTGGAGTTTATACTTGTAGTAGCGACAATAGTATTGGCTTGCATGCAGTCTAGTGAATCCAGTCAATCTGCTGGTAAATAATCCTTTTTCAAAGGGCGGTGGTTGGAGAAATAGGTTGGTGGGATGCCTGTAGGAGTGGGTCCTTGTCCCGCATCATAGAAACAAAGAAAATTTAATTGATTTTAATAAGCTATTCAAGTTTCTATGGCTACACTCTTACGATGGATTCGTATATCGAATAGCTAGTCGACTCCAGAGTCCAGACTCTAGAATCCAAATAAAATGCCATACTGCTTGAGAAATGAAATTTGAATTCATATTCGCGAATATCAAAACAAAATATTTGCATTCACGAATGTTAAAAAACAGACATTCGGTCCACCTCTAGTTTGGATAGCTAAAACATAAAGTACGCCAAACCTTACAGGCGTAAACATTATACCTGAATCTCAGCTAGACCACGTCATCGGTGCAAACACCTGCACAGCTGAGCATCATCTGAGTACCATAAGTCTTCAGTTTTCCACTTCAAGTATCATATTAAATTTTTCAAAAATGGCGTTTAAGATGATACTATTCTCTAATGTTTTTGTTATTCTTTCTTACAATGGGGCCGTGCCTCGCTGCTACAAGACACTTTCCCCAACAGGAGTACAATAGCTACGAGAAAATGAACCCTAGCCGCGAAACCTCGCATCCTGAGTATGACACGGCTAATCTGGCGCCAGGGACTCTGCAACTGTTTTTTCTTCGTTTAAAAGTAAACTTTTGTAGCTATTGCATTGATGATAGTGACGACATTTTATTATCCGCTCCTTACTAATGGCATTTCTGTGTCTCTTGAGTCTCTAAACCAGCAGCACTTAGTTCCTTTGTTGGAAAAGATGCATAACATTTTTTTATAGCAGACTTGAACAACATTTTTATAACAGACCGAAAATTTTTACCAGTTTTTGTTGACTTTCTCAGGTTAGAGGTATAAAAGTTATCAGGGCTAGTTATTAGTCTAATTTCTATTTAAAGTAGGTAGCTATACAAAAATATAGGTACTATTTTAAGAGTAGAACTGCTCTACCAAAATGGTTAACAATAATTTTGTTACAATTGAAGTGCACAATAACAGCAAAAATATCACAAAAATAGTAAATGTTGCTACTCTTATCGAAGTGGCCCTCTACTGATGATTAGTAACCAGCTGAAGTTGGCGCTAGGCAGGCAATTCAGAGGAAGTCGAAGGAGGTGACGGCCGTATACCAGAAAATCTGTGCTTCTCCAGTTTCGTGGCACTGAGGTACACAATGGTAGCAATAGCAAGGAGTGTGCCAAACACAGCACCCACTGCTACATCCCACCAGTGATGCCTGTTGTCCCATATCCTGGAGACGCCACACAGGGTCCCCCAGAAGCCCCAGAGCATGGCAAGTGACACCCCCAGCCACTGTGACCACTGGAACTGCAGCCGTAGGATCAGATACCATGCCATGTATGTAGCAATGAAAGCTCCCAGGCAGGCATGGCCTGAAGGAAAGGATTTCATTGAGTCAATTAATTTATGAGTGCTGACTCCCAAAGGGTTTGTGCAGTTGTGCCACGTCAGCTCCACATATCCTGCGCTGCAGATGTCGGGGGTGAGCTGTGGACCACACGTTTGGATGAAGTGGGGCCGTGCCTCGCTAACCGTAGTTTTGAAGATCTCAACAATGAACAAGGCAAGAACCTGGCCAGAAAAGTAGTCCTTGAAGAGATGCCATGAGAATGAACATGCCTTCTTGGCACTGCGGCCATCTCCGCTTGGTAGAGCCCATTCCAGAAGAAATATCTGTAAGAATAACAGTACATCATTAGAAGTACATTCGCAACAGGCAATTTCTTTTCCCAAGCAGGGCCAATAACGGAAAAGTCTCAATACAAACAACTCTATCTCTGACTACCAGTGTCGCACATAAGCTATGTACAAGTCAGCAATGCAAATCGCACGAACCAAGTTTTATAAACCCCCTAACGAACAAACCCCAATTTATCTGTCCAACAATTCCCTAATTTTCAAACACTATTACTAGGTAGCTAGCTACAAATAAATAAAATTTAACAAAATTGCTAATTTAGAGGGTTTGGACAAGGGTCTGACTTTTTCTAAGCTCAAATGAATTAAACATTTCCGTATGACGAGCACGAGTCACGATATGAGAGAATGATCCAAGCGAAAAGTAGACGGTACGCTAATGGCAATCCCAGCACTGGCAATTACAATACCTACATGGATAAGTTGGAGCTGACCTATAGACACACTTTTGACTTTCGGCTTCCATATACAATGAATATAGGACTAAATTTTCTAATCGAGACAAGATTCACATGAACATAGAACAGCACTGTAGTCCTGCAACAATGCACGATGCGGTTTAAAGTTTGGTTTTGGCATTAGTTGCTCGGGAAAAACGTGGGCCGCGATGCTAATAACAAGTAACTGCCATAATACAATTAGGAGTACTATTATGACCCCATCAGATCAGTGGCACATAGTAAACTGCAGTGCTGCATTAGGTCCTGTTACAAGCTACCAGTGCCAGATCAATAAAATTTGTAAGGTGATCATTACTGTAATTGAACCATAGTGCATGTATCATAAATGCTCAGTGAAAATAACATAAGTAGTTAGATGTACATTTAGCTTGAGAACTCAGCTAGCTGTGTTTCTTCAGTTTTATAATTTATAACGGTATTCATCAGGTTGTGTCTCATTTTTATTTCAACTGACTCTCCACCTAAATCTATTTCATTGGTAATATAACTGTGATATATGAAAGTATTTTTGAAACTGTATTTAGGTGTGCCCTGGCCATTTAAAAATTTGTTCTCTATGCGGGTATCACCTGACACCTTTAACGTTACTTTTAACTAATCAAAAAATGACATAAAAATGTTGCTTATGGTCCCAATTTTGTATTAAAGTGCATTATCATCAACAATTTTCAACCTCTTCAGAAGAAACCACAAAATGAGAGAACAAGAATTTAATCAATTCAACAACCAAAGTAATCCACAATAAAAATTGAATAAAATAAAAAAATATTTCCACATTGGCCATCTGAAAAGGAAAAAATATTGTAGTTGGGATGTTCCAGTGAACTCTTTTTGGCGGTGGTGAAGCAAAAGGCAGAGTACAGTACCTACCTCTTTGTCAGAGCACCCAAATACGAACGGTCAAGGCTTCTCCGCTTTAGAGGCCTTTTCCGAGTACTCATCACATGACAGGCAGGTTATTCATCTCATGAAAGGTAGATTATTCATCTCATGACAAGCAGGTTATTCATCTCATGACAGGTACCTACGTAAGTTACAACTTTTTTCGGTTTTTTAGGCAGCCGTAGCATTCGACACTATAGGCTAATATCCGTCTAGTGATACCTGAAGATCGTCATCAAGACGGTAGCCATTACTTGGATATAACATTACTGTGTTTCTAGATTTCAGATACCTAGGCTACAGGGTTTTGCAGAGCACTTTCTGTAGCCATTCATCGATTGGCTTAAAATTTCCATGCAAAATTATGTATGTCATTAGCACAACTACAGAGATCATTCAGTACATCTGTGTAAAACCAATTCATTCTAACATCCTTACTGAATGGACTTAGGACTATTGCAGAACTTCATATTATGTATTTTGGACTTGGCCTATTGTTCAATTTCACGGCACTTATATACTTGGAAAAGTTCGGCGAATTCTACCTCCCGGCCTACAAATTTCTCAAGTGTAGCGTCGGTATTGACGTGGTATGAATTATAATGTATCTACTATCAAGTTTTCAATTTGAATTAGCAGTACTCCTCCATGGGGCCCTAAGTACGCAGTAAATCTTATACTGTAACTAACATGCTTCTTATAATAGGCTATGAGCGCATGGAAGTGGACATAAGGACCCTTCCTGAATAGATGTACTGTCACAACTCACACAATATAGGCATAATGGTACACAGCTGGCTGCCCCAGCCTGCATCATGTATCACTTTGATCACACAGTATTACAGTAAATGACGTTTTGATGACTGGCAATAAATAGGTACTAAATAAGACGCTCTAGTTACTCTCAAAACGTAATACACTAGGGTAACTACCTAGTATACAACGTACTTAGTACATCAGATAATAAAGCAACTATTGCCCATTATCAGTTAGTACAATATCTATTCTTAGTACAAAGCATCCCGCCGCCTACCGAGGTGTTGTGCAGTCCTCGTGCAATGGATGCTAACACTTGACTCAAGATGGACGTTTCAACTTTATGAGATACATAACCAATAGGGGTGTGCCGATTAAACGGCATGTGTATTGGCAAGAATCGGCACTTTTTGGGGGCATCAGCATCAGTAAGAATGGGCACTCTTGGGGGGCCTGGAATCTGTATCGGCAGTTCTTTTTTTTTTGCTTCTGCTGATGCCAATTCTTTGTGCAAATTTACCTGAACTGGTAACTCGCCACAAATCAGTTTAAGGGGAGCATCCTGTTTTCTTCAAAAGTTTAGTTGTGGACCGATTGTTCTGAAATTTGCACGGTATATATTTGTATTTTTGAAAAAAACACATTTTTCTCCTATAAATTTTTTGAATTAGGCGTTAGGTTTGAGATTATGAGAAATATAGATACATACATATACCATATTTTTTTGGAAATTCCAAAATAACAGAACTCAATGATAACAGAACTCAATGAGTATTCATATTAGAGAAATAACAATGACAGTTTTGGAATCCTTAAAATATTCCTAAGAAAACTACAGAGCTAGATTTTCGATATTATATTTTATTTTCTTTTGATACACAGTATCTATAGCCTATGCAATTTCTGATCGCTCACTGAAATATAGTAAAAATAAGCAAATTTTTTTGGTTTTGGGGGCAAAAATGGAAAATCTGGCTCTATAGTTTTGTTAGGATTGTTTCACGATTTATACAACTGTGTTTTCCTAGCATGAAAACTCATTAACTTCTATTCATTTTTAGGAGGATAAACACATTTTACACGATAGGCAAAAAATTTAAAATATTGTTGTGTTATGTCATAAAATGGATTTTTTTGCACTATTGACAGAGTTTGAATGCTGTATTCATATTGTATGAGCATCTACAAATTATATAAATGCATAATTTAATGATTTTTGATCCCCATCAGCCTTAGGACCCCTCTAGATAAAGGGATATAATATATATATATATACATACAGTATATGTATATATATATATATATATATATACATGGAAATTTCAAAAACAATGGAACACAATGAGTTTTTATGCTAGAAATGAAAACAATCATAAGCCTAAATAAAAAATTTGTATGAGCAAAAAGTGTTTATTTCAAATTCATATAGATACTATACATACAAATTTCACAATTAGTAAACAAGTTATCACAAAGTCAGCTCCATTTTGACCCTCCCCCTCTTGATGGGTTATAGTGCTCATAACCCAAAATTAATTTGGGATACACTCTCCCATTATATAGGTACTTGATAATCCTTTTTCAGCAAAAAATTGATAATTTTGACCAAAATCGCGAGAATGCCCCCTCAAGACTTTTTTCGTATCAGTTATAAAACAATTTTGATGCACTGAAAACAAAAATGATACCAGTTTCTCTGTATCAGGTCAGGTTTTTGTACTACACAGATTATGAAAAATAAATCCGATCTCATTAAATCCACAACAAAATAAAGCTTAAGTACTTCGATTATTGTTATTGTTATACTCAGTATTTTGAGACTCCTTTTCCGCAGCAAAGAAAATATCGGAGGAGAAACAAGTCGAAAGACAAGTAGAACCCCAAGTTACATTCTACTGCATCGTATTCGAGACCTGCTCAAACTTAAAATCTGAGCCGCAAGGGCAGGTGTTCCGCTTTAGTGAGTCCTTCTTGTTTAATTTTGAATATTGTTTTCAAAGTTTGATATCTCAACGGCACATGTATGGAATTTATGGGTGTAAGCAGCTAAAGCCATTGTCAAGCGCACAGAAAAGTCACAGTCTCAGACTCCTGTAGAGAAAAAGCGTGGCCAATTCCCAAGAACCTCAAGCATACCAACGCGTGAAGAAAATCGCAGTACCAGAAAGTCAGGTGCTAAGAATAATCCCTCAAAGACGAAATCTTGTGAGCCACCACAATCCAGTATAACGAGAAGCCAGGCTAATAGCTGCGGACGTAAAACAATCTGACAACTGTCAAGCTGAAACACAAAAATATTCCCTTGCTCACCTACAAACAGGCGCTGTCGCCGCCACAGACAATGCTTTTGCTGATCTCAAGTCTCCAATCTTTTCCCAGCAATCAGACGCACCCAGCATATCGGGGACACGGAGAGGCAATGCAAAAAGTACTTTGAAATTTTTATTTGGCAATGTTCAGAGCATAAAAAAC
>LQNS02277067.1:10155-21394 GCA_001587735.2 Parhyale hawaiensis | reverse complement strand
GGGGCGCTCGTCGTGCCATACTGAGGAGTGCTGCTGCTGGGACCCTGAGGTACTAGGGGGCGGAGCCTAAGGGGCGGAGCCCGAAAAGTAAAAAAAGTAAAAAAACTAAAAAAAAGTAAAAAAAAAAAAAATAAAAAAATAAATAAATAAATAAATAAAAAAAAATAGAACACCAAAAGCTGTCTATAAGGAGGGTAACGCCTCAGAACGGTTCTAAACTACCATTTAGACGCCCCAGAGTTGGGCGCTGTCGCGGGTCTGGTTCAACCGACAGAAGGTGTTCTGTCTTCGCGAGCCACTGAGAAAAATTCGTTGCAACACTCTATCCAATATCAACATTTGTGATTGCAAATCATATCTTTGCCAATTAGGCTGTGACACTGACTTGAATTGTATCTTGTATGTATGGTGGCAAATATCCTGCAGCTCCAGATACCTATTACTATTATATTTCAGCCTCAATAGTTCTTATTTTAGGTGTGATGTCAGCAAGTCTGGTTTCAGTGACAAACTAAGTTTACTTTACATTTTAACGAGTAGCTAGATAGTACCGGTAGGTAGCTACTATGTATTCTAATGAAAAGCTGTACATACATGTTTTGCTTGTGAAGGAATTGAATTTGACTATCACCCAGAAACAAAGTGAAAGAGGCGATTGTCATCAGTGAGTAGAGAGAGGTGATAATGTCATCCTGAGTGTCTATATTTGTTTGCATGTGGCTATTTGTGCACATATCTTTGCTCCCAAAAATTTCCTGAAGGACATAAGCCATCACCACAATCTCCTCTAGGTAGGTTAATTAAAAACTTTCAACCTCCTCACTATTGTAGGTGAGGTTCCTTTCCACAAGGCATTCTTGTTTACTCTCCAGTTGAAATTACTTCGACCTTCTGTTGTGTAACACCCTCTTACATGGTATAGGCCTAATGGTTGACATTTTCACCACTCCCAAGCCCAAACAATCAAAACACAGACTTTGGAGGGAGTACTTGACTACTTGTTATTCATCTTTACCACCGAGCTGTTATAAAGTTTGGTTTGTGTTGATTCATGTAATTATGTGGTTATAATAAGATTAGAAAGTAGCTGAGACAGCCTTTTCTGTAGTAATCTCATTCTTGGGCACCCAAAACTGCTACAAAACTTGATTCAGTCCCCCTAAAAAATAATCAACTGAAGCAATTTCAGCCTACTGCACAAGATATTGAATGACAAAATAATTCACATTCTTGAGACTGCTGTCTCATTGACCAATCACTGAATTTAAATCATTAAACATTTGTTAGCAAATTACTGCACATGCAATTAACTTGCTCTGAAATATAAAAGCTACCTACCTATTGAATCTTAATATTTGCACGAGTAGTTGCTATGGTATAATACCTTATTTTTTTGGCAGTGCAACACTCAGCAAGCCAGTCATGTTTGCAGTAAAGTTAGTTATGGAAAGAGTAGGGAGAAACATGCCATTTGGACTCTTGACCAGCGAGCTCAAGAAAGTCAGAAATCAGAAACTTGCTATCTTGAGCAAAGCTAACACGAGCAGTAGTTCAGGTCATCTGTTCATAGAAATGTTATGAACTATTTGCTAACCAATAAACTATTGTACAAAAGCACTCTTGATGGTTGTAGGCTATACGGATTCATAAGTAGGAAAGAGCCAAATAAGTAGCTACGGTACGTATAAACTACATAAGACCTGACTGTCCACATGAAATCTGGCATTTTGCAAAGACTCCTTGTTTAATTTAGGTACATTTGAACATATAGGGTAGGAGCGTTAGTCTGCAATCACTGTTTGCAAGAAAAATTTTTCCGGGCCTTATAGTTCCCATAAAAATGACAGTAACTCAGCATTGTTAGCTATGTATCAGAAGAAAGAGCATGAATTGAACTTTCTTTTGAGGGTAAGTACACTATTCTACGATTGATAGTTTTTTGTTATAACGGTTATAGGGGGCTGATCGGACACTTTGGGCGAGCCAGTAACTCCGATCAATTTTGACCACTATAGATCAGTAGAAAGGAAAAATAGAAAACATTGAGATTATTAAACAAAGCAATAGGAGCTGCTAGATAATTTTGTTTTCTAACATCTGAGTGATTTTCATATGGATCTGACTCCAATAAATGGAGTTATGGCTTGTCCCGTAACACAAATGAGTCCCCCAGAAATGGTACAAAAGTCAACTTTTTGAATAGCATATTTTTGGTTTGTTAAAAAGAACTTCTGTGTATTGCACCCTCCTTGAACAACAAAATAAAAATTTTAGAAACATATTTCGAGCTCCAGTTTAACTTTGTTTTTGAGATATTTACAAGACCGTTTTTCCGATCACTTTTTAACTCCGATCACATAAATTTTATGAAAAACATGTTTGAGCAAGAACCATGCACTTAAAAGTCAAATCCGTGACTTGTTCATGCATGAAAACATATTAGCATGGCCTATGATGTTATATTATTGCCGGGGCTTGAATGTTTGTGAGCCGCATAACTCAATGAGTTACGGTAGGTAGCACCCCCCAATGGGGATGTATGTTTCGCATGTTTTTTCTATGGTGTTACGATTCATAACACGCACAGGCAGCTGATACCTTATGCGCCGTGCATACTGACGCAATATACCTACTATACGTAATACGTACTGGCAGCTGATACCTTATGCGCCGTGCATACTGACGCAACATACTGTACGTGAATTGTACAGGCAGCTGATACCTTATGCGCCGTGCATACTGACACAATATACTGTACGTGAAACGTACAGACAGCTGATACCTAATGCGCCGTGCATACTGACGCAATATACTAGCTATACGTGACACGCACAGGCAGCTGGTACTGTATGCGCCGTACATACTGACGCTATATACGAAGCACAACATACACAGACAGCTGGTACCTTCTGCGCCGTGAATACTGACACAATATACAATAAACAACATGCACAGTCAGACCAAGTGCTATGGGGTCGTGGTCAGGTGGTGCATTTTTGGAGGTCAGGGGCGGTTAGAGCGCACTATGCAACCGCAAAAACCAATACAGCTGCCACTTCTGCACCGCATGCTACGGCCACACAAGGCACCCTTTGCTCCCAACCGATTCTGGTCTCACCTAACCTTATCCTGTACTGACCCTCTCTTCAAAGTCTCCTCCTAACCTCTAACTTAACAGCCTCGCGCTACTTCACCTCTGACTCGATGGGTCCCCGGTCACTTCTGTGGCCTAGCCCGGTTGATTGCCGACCTGTTCACAGCAACATTAGGCGGCAAACACCGTGGCGAAGGATCTCCTCAAATAACTATAGTGGCACTTTTGCCATTGTGAGGGAGGATTGACTTCTTTATGAAGCCCACAGAGTCCTGTTTCCGCTCTACCTTCCGGGAGCCTCGTGGGGTCGCGCTGCCGCAGCAGGATAAGCTAAGGGAGGGATTACGAAACGCGCCGTGCATAGGTACTGACGCGATATACGATACACAACTTGAATAGACAGCTGATACCTTATGCGCCGTGCATACTGACGCGATATACAAAACACAACATGCATAGACAGGTGGTATCTTGCATATCGACGCAATATATGATACACAACATGCACAGGTACTGATAGTCTTATACACTTTCCAGTCGATCATTGCAGTTATCTGGTTGACCACTGTGGTCGATCAATATACTGCAATGTCTAACCAGTCGATCATTGCGGTTATCTGGTCGATCATTGTGGTTATCTGGTCGATCATTGTGGTTATCTGGTCGACCACTGTGGTCGATCAATATACCACAATGTCGGACTGGTCGATCATTGCGGTTATCTGATTGAACACTGTGGTCGATCTCGAAACCAATATATCCGACCGGTCGATCACTCCGGTTTCTGTGGTCGACCACTGTCGTCGACCGATCAACCACAGTGGTCGTAGTGGTGATTGCAGATTAACGCCATCCTGGAATAAGAAAAGTACAAATGTTAGAATATGAAACCAAGTGCTGAAAGGTGTGCCAATTTACTATAATGAACCTTAGATAATCGTGGTTTGGAAAAAATAACTTTGAATTTTGATTGCAGACTAACGACTTTCATGTTTTTTTGCCTGCAACGTGCGATCAGCCCTCCCCCATAGGGCATACTAAGTGGACTCGTGAAAAAATTATTAAGAGCTAGTCCAATATGTGTACTACGATGTCAAACACTGATATCACGACTTTATTGCCAGCAAATCCCTCAAAAAAATAATTTCCCGAGAGTGGTAGTTTTCATAATACAAAAAAAAAAAAAAAAATGGGCACATTTTCCTGCAATTTTCCCATTTAAAAAATCCTTAACTTTGAGTTTGGCGAATCACAATTTACGACTTGCAGGAGATATTAAGCATTTCTTTGGCCACAATTTGAGCCCTAGTTGATCGTTCTAGCATCAACGGTTTGTCTTGCAGCAGTTTTTTAATAGGAGGGGTGTAAAAGTGATCACAGACAAAGCCGGTGATCACTGACTATCACCCCTACCCTAATTAACATTGGGACTTGAATTATTGGCCAAAACGTCATACAGGTAACAGGCGTAAGAAATGTATGGTATTCACTAGCCACTGCAAGACCCACTTACACATCAATTGAGTAATTTGACCATAGACAATTGTTTAAGCTTTTGATACAAAAATTATAATAAATAAATCATAATATTAATACACTTGTATCCACGTCAGTGTGTGTGTCACGCTCTTCACAAATAAAGGAAAATTAGAGATTTGACTTCAAATGTGAATCATTTCACCCACATTGTATTTACGCTTTTCCTTTTTCTTCAGAAAAATTTTACTCGCTTTGCTGGCAACGGATGACATTCCTCGTAGGGCCAGGGGCATAGCCAGGACATACTCCTTGTAAAAAAAAAAGAAACTGGCATTGTTGGGCATCTCTGCTCTAAATTTATTTTTCTTAGAGAATATAGGCCTACTGCTTGGAAAGCATCTGCCTCTACAGTGCAATGGCTGAGGAAATGTGATGACATCTTGAGAACAAAAGAGTACGCTGCATTGAATGAAGCAATTGATCCAATCTATTTTTGTTTATCGTGTATCACTTTGTCATAAAACAAAGTAGAAAATGTTGAGTTACTGATCAGTGTCCATGGGTCCCAAAATAAAAAAATCGAATACGGTGACAAAAAATTGCTACATGTATCGTTATGGAGGGCAAAATTATGTGTAAACTGTGGAAACAGAGCTTTAAAAATGTGTGAAAATACAAACAAGGAAAACATTGCAAGAAGTACCGTCATATTTCTATGTCTTTATCACGACACAAGTGCGAGTTGTTTACTGAGAGAACAAATGCTTGATACATTTTATAATGTGAGAGCATTAACTAATCATCAAATTCCCACCGTTCCTATTAGCTGATACTACTAGGAAAGGTCTGGCCATATAATAAGGTAGACAGACTGCGTAGTGATAGACTGCGTTACGCGGCGGATGTTAGTTCAGACGGTATGGGCTAAGTTGGAAGCACTACGGTATTTCAGGTTAAATAAGGTAAGTGAATACATTCACTAACCTTGTGTGTCACGCTATTCGCTACACCGAGAAAATTTTTGATACACATACAGTCACGTAGGTGTTTTACAGAGAAGCCTCAGGATGCACGTAGGTGTTTCATTTCGTAGTTTGGTGTGTCATCGCGGCAGACAGATAAAACATTTGTCAGAAAAACATATTTCCATAAAAAGAAAATGAACAAAAGCTTTGTAGTTGTGTTACACATGCGAAACGAAACGTGGTTGCTTACTAATATGCAGATCGCTATTGTAATTCAAAATTTCATCTTCTCTGGTACATCAATTTTACCTGTTTTTGATGCATCTAGGTGCATGATTGGCTTTGTCCGAAAACGGAAACGCATAAGTGCATCATAGGACCCTATATGCATCATCATAATGCACTTTCGTGTTTTAGTTTTGGGACAAAAATGCATGTAATTTTGATGCACTCGAGTCCATCATATTTTCTCTCAGTGTAATAGATAGAAGGAAATTAGAGCGTCCCGAGGTAGCTACTTTGAATACGACCCGAGAAGGGATCAATGGAAGGAGTCAAGTTCATGTTGCAGCTTCTACTGCTCGCAGGTCTAAAGTAGAAGATTCACTGCCAGGCCAGACGTTTTACAACCTTCGTGTACATGATGCAGGTCCGAGGGTATCCTAATTGAAGAACAATTTTTTTTTTCTGTAGAATTTCCAATTTTCCATGTGTTCATTCTTTATATATGTATAGGATAGGAGATAATTCTGATGCTATGGGCATGAGGTATCACTGAAGAACATTGCTTCTGTTCTGTGAAATTTCCACGGGTTCCGGCTGCATCCAGAGCAGCGTAATCAAAAGGGTAGGAAGAAACGTCCATATATTTCGTTAGACTGAATTCGTCAAGATTAAGTGACTGGCGTTATTTATGAGATAGGTTAGAAGAGCTGCGTTAGGTCAAATTGAAATGTGTTATATAGCGTACCTTAGATTGCTACATCTTACAAAGTGAGAGCATTAACTAATCATGGAATTTTAGCGGGTCATGTTAGCTTATATGGTATAATGAGGCTTGGGTAGACAGACATTGTTGAGTTGGAATGAGTTAGTCAGGGAAGGCGACGGGCGTTTACTTGGACTTAAACTGAGTGGGTGACGTCAGAAGAGCTGCAATAGGTTAAACTCTGGTAAACCGAAATAGTGCCGCTTAGGTGCGGTTCATTTTGGAAGGTATAAACTTTATTCAACCATGGAATTTCAACGGGTCCCGCTATTCTATATATTTTGCAGTGGTTCGCTAACGCCAGAGTACCTCCGTCGCTTGCACCACAACTCGCATGCCTTGGGCATTCTCCAGCCAGGGGGATCATTCCGAGTTGATCAGACTCATGTTAGTGCCTGAATTAGATAGACTTACTACTTACTTACTAGCCTGAAATTGTGAAGCTTCAGTCTTGTGTAGGTATAAGAGTGAGCTTCCAGGCAGCTCATAATATCTTTGGATTTTTTTATGGATCTTTTCCAGATCTTTTGCCGCAGCTGCACCAGCAAAGCTCCCAAGCGCGTCTAGGTAGGCATCTCACCCTCCAGACCTCACTTATTGATCAACACGCGACATGTGAACACCTCCTCTCCTCAGCTACCAGAACTCTGAAAATGTTCAAGATCCCAGTTCCAGAACTCGTACTTTTTACTGGTAGTCACCTCTGGACTCTAACTGTAAATAAAGCAGTGCGTTTTAGACTTGGAAAATTTTCTGGGTTCCTCTCTTGGGACTTGGAAAATTATTGTTTTGCCCTTTGATACTTAGTCTCAGTTACTCATAGAGGTCTTTGGACTTCGAATATTTTTGGGGTCCCTCCTTTGGGACTTTTTTACTTGGTCCTTTGACACTTAGCCTCAGATAATCAAGAAGATTTTTAAACTTGAAATATTTCCTTGGTTCCCTTTAGGGACTTAGTAAATTTTTTATTCGGTTCATGCAGACTTGATCTCAGATACTCACGAGGCTTTTAGACTTGGAATACTTTTTTGGTTCCCCTTAGGGACTTTGAAAATTTTTGAAAAGGCATATACTGACATAACCTCAGGTAGGTACTGATTTGATGTTTGGACTTTATGAATACTTTGGATCCCATAGTAAGAACTTAGAAAAGTTTTGAAGAGATATGAGAACACTCAATTTCATATTATAGTGATGTGAATTCTAACTCAGGAAATATTCTACATTCCCTCATAGGACGTGGAAGAAATGGTTTGGTCCTACACCTACCCTTAGGGGAAGTGGCTTGAACAAGAAGTTTATTGTGATTAAAGTGATGATTTTTTACATGCTCTAGTGGTAAGTAATTTAAGTACAGTGATTGTGGTGCAAAGCTTAAATAATGAAGATACCAATTTCAATACAGATATTGGCACTTTGAGAAGTCCTTATGTGAGTGAATTCTTACAGACCATTGGTCTCTAATGTTATCCAAACTTGAATTAATTTATAAATTGGATGAATTATAGATGGATTAATTTAACTAATACAGAGTTCTGGAAATGGATTAATTTGATTAAAATTTTGGATATCGGAGGAGAGGAGAGAAATGAGATTCAATTAATTTCATATAAACCCTGAATTTATGAACATATCTCTAAAAAGAAATAGTAAGAAACTCCCTTCAAGCAGGGATTAATATTTGAGGCTTCATGCTCCAAATAATAGACAACAATATGGTATGAAGTTTAGATTCCGGTGAGCCGCGGCCCTAGGCCCAGCAGTTTCCGCAATTCTGCAGCAATGATCTTTGAATTTGGAACTTCATCAGTATTGTTGGCAAGTGCACTAGAAGCAAAAGCCAGGTGAGCCGTGGCGAAAACCCAGCAACTTCAATAGCTCCTGCAGCAATGATCCTGAGGTAAGAGCTACGTTCTACTTTCTGCTAGTAATGAGCCACAGTCAGCTCCTAAGTCTAGCAAGTACAATATAAAATGAACGCTTCATAAGACCTGTATTAGGGCACTATAAAAAGACAGGTCGGAGCGGGCAGGGCGGCAAGGCGTCCGCTCTGCCTCTCCAAATAGTAGTAGGGCTAGACCCCAATGCTACTAATACAAAAGTGTATTATAAATAATGACAAGTGCCCCCGGAGGGACTGAGGCATGGCGCCTCCGGCCCCTTCAGAAGCAGTTAGGGTGATGCCCATCTGCATATGTGAACGACTTGAATAGAACGCTATAGTTAACGTTTTATACAAGTTGACACATAAAAATATCATGTAGCTACCTACACTATAAAAGTATACTTTAAAAAGTGTCCCCGGAGTTGATTGGGTCGTCACAAGTGCTTCCTTTCTTTGTCCAATAATATACCAGAATCACAGTATTGCTTCTCTCATACTATATTGGAATCGACTTGAAGGGACACTATAATTTTACATAAACCAAAAGTCGATTCATAATTATATAAAATATACTATAGATACAGATACGCTCATAGAACGAAAGACCTAAAAGTAGCTAAAATTGTAGTGATTCCCAGGGGTAAACCCTTGAGATATATGTATATCGACTCACAATCGGGAAAGCTACAGATCTATATGCAGCCTCGGGTCTGGACAGCGAGTGCATATAGAGAGTCCTTCCAAATATATTTGGATATACCTGTATACAAATCATTACACTGCAATAACCCCAGAAGGGGTTATTAAAATACAGTGGAACCCCGTTTTCCCGGAACCCGGTTTCCTGAACTTCTCGTTTTCCCGGACTATTTTTACTTTTCTGGGATTTTCCCGGAATGTTCCGGGAAACTGAAACCAAGCCAGAATACCGGAAAACTTCGGTATTTCCCGGAAAACTTTGGTATTTCCTGGAAAAAGTCTGGCAAAAGTTCTGGACTTTCAAAAGATTTCCTGGTAGTGACGCTGCGCTGATACTGAAATTCGCCTATTGCGCAGCGTCTCTTCCGCGAAATGGAAGGCAACCTCCGTCATTTCCGTTCAGTTGTCGTCTGCACATTGTTGTGTTCGTTTAAGAAGTGCTATTTTAGTGATTTAAATTCAAATTTATGGGTTTAATTTCGGATTTTTAATGTGATGAATTCCGCAAGTCGCAATAGCGCTAACCATCGTAGCAGCAGAAGCAAACTTTCTCGTGCAGGACGGCACTAACATGAGGTAACTGCCCCCATAAAGATTTTGTGGCATATGCAATTAGAGAAAAAGTTATTAAGGAAAATTGTGCGATGACGTGGGTGCGACCACTCGCAATATCGCGCAAGTGGCGATAGCACTAATACTAGCGTACCAGCAGAAACAAGCTTTCTTGTGCAGAACGAAACTAACATGAGGTAACTGCTCCCATACAGATTTTTTTGGCTTATGCAGACTACAGAAAAAGTTATCAAAGAAAATAGTACGATCACGCGGGTGCGACCACTCGCAAAATCGCGCAAGTGGCGATAGCACTAATACTAGCGTAGCAGCAAAAACAAGCTTTCTTGTGCAGGACGGAACTAACACGAGGCAACCGTCCTTTAAAGATTTTGCGGCTTATGCCCTAACAGAAAAGGTTATTAAGGAAAATTGTGTGATAACGTGGATGCATTCACTCGCATAATACCGTAAGTCGGGATAGTACTAATACTGCCTCAAGTTTTTGGTACTTCATGCATAGATTTACATGTAAAATGCTGTGTGGACTGAAAATTCCGGAAATAGCTTCAATTCGGTTTATCATTGTGCGGCAAACCACGGTTTTTCTGGCATTGAATTTTCCGGAAATGGTTTCAATTTACCCTACAGACTTCCTGTAAAAAGGGGGTTTTCCGGGAATCGAGATTTTTTCGTTTGCCCGGAAATTTCAGTTTCCCGGAAGAGGCTCCTCCCGTGCTGTCCGGGAAAACGGGGCTCCACTGTACCGACATAATCTGACCTGCCAAGCTGCTAATATCCAGAAATTAATGATATTAAACCCCAGAGAACATACCCTTCAATACAGAGGTATAAGATCTCATCTTTCTGGGTGAACAGATAACTCAATTCCTAGAATTATTTGACAGCGGTTAAACCGCTTAATCGATCACGGATACAGTTTTAACACATACCCTGGACTACGTCCTAGGGACTGCTTCAGCAGCCATACTGCAGAATCCAGAAGATAAAAATTCAAAGACCGAAGGTGGATCTAACAATCAAACGGTTGCTCTACAAATTTCCGAAGCAACTGACTACTTTACAACCCAGAGGTAAAATCCTTGGGCTCTAGAGATATATCCTTACTTAAAGCTGCTGTACTGAAACTAAAAATCGAACTTACATAATTCTCCAATTGCAACAAGGAGCAATTATCACTGACTCAATCAATTGAGGAAATATAAGTCGGTCCTTGAATTATACAACGTTCAATCCATAAACTATATTCAGGATCACCAGATTGCCTCACCCCATGGGTCCCAGTCAGAAACAAAGAGTTACAGAGTAGACTCTCATCTGATATAGAACCCCTTTGAAGGGACACTATAATTTCACTTTCACCGAATGTCGATCCATAACGATATATATATTTATAAAGTAGCTATACAATAATCAACAATAGATATATATATATATATATACAGTCGAACCCCGTTTTCCCGGAACCCGGTTTCCCGGACTTCTCGTTTTCCCGGACTTTTTTCACTTTTCCGGGGTTTTCTCGGAACGTTCCGGGAAACTGAAACCAATCCGGA
>LQNS02277061.1:11733-31022 GCA_001587735.2 Parhyale hawaiensis | reverse complement strand
TAATTGGCCGATTGTTTATTTTGCGGCGATTCTACAGTTCATTTCGGCAACTTACAACTCATTTCGACTAGCGTGACTCATTTCGGCAGTCCTACGACAATGTTACAGCGATTATTTTTGCTTGGGAGGCGCCGTCGCTCTTTGCATTGGTCGGCCGTTTCGGTCTCTTTCAGCAACTTTGCCTCGATTAAGCAGCGTGCCCACGGGTCGTCGCTCTCTCTGAAGCGTTTGAGAGAGCGCGTTAATGTTAATGTAGAGTCTGTTTACGCACGATCTTGGGTGCAGTGCTCGATAGATCGTCATGCGCTTCCTGGTTTAGATGTCCATGTCGGTGCGGTCCTTCTTGGTCCAGTTAATAATGAAAGCAGAATATCGGACTACGGGGACGGCCCAGGTGTTGATGGCCTTGATGGTGTTGCCCCAATTCAGGTGTGATTTCAGGATGAGCCGGAGTCGGGTGAGGTACTCCTTCCGAATGGAATCTTTCATCGTTCTGTGGAGAATGGTGTTATACTGCATGACACTCAGGTACTTGTAACCTATCTCCTCGATATCCTTCATGGTACCTTCTTCGATGGTGATTCCATCGGACGCAGTAACCTCTCCCCTTTCGATGTCAAGGAGTCCGCATTTGCTAACGCCGAACTGTATCTTGATGCCTTGGCAATACTGATGGACTATATTAAGGAACTGCTCTACTTGGTCCTTTGATTTGGCTTAGAGCTTCAGATCGTCCATGTAAAGCATGTGGTTGAGCTTCATGGTACGGCTGTAGTTGTAGCCCTGGCCGACCTTGTTCAGGGTATCGGAGAGGGGATTATGGTCAGGACAAAGAGCAGTGGAGATAAGGAGTCGCCCTGGAAGATGTCTCGCTTGATGCTCACCTCGCCGAGGTGTTTATTGGCGCTTGTGAGCTGGGTCTTCCTGTTGGGCATGGTCGTCGAGATCAGATTGCGGATGTTGCCGGCGATGCCGTAAATTTCCAGAGATTCCAGGATCCAGGAGTGAGGGAAGGCTTGTCAACCCAAGCCATGTTTAGATTTTACTTTTTGCTCCTGGCATCTTTCGTGAGGAGCTTATCGACGAGCAAATGGTCTTTCGTCCCCCTGGTGTTCCTGCGGCACCCTTTCTGTTCGTCGGGTAGGAGCTGCTTTGAGTCTAGATGTTGGTAGACTCTCGTAGATAATGCCCGTCAGCACCTTCCACATAAGGGGGAGGCACGTGATTGGGCGGTAATTGCTGACCACCGTTCCTTTTGCCTTGTCTTCTGGATTAAAACCGTCTTCCCTGTGGTCATCCAGGTGGTCACGGTTCCGCGTTGCAGGTAGTGGTTGAGCTGTGCAGCAATTCTGGAGTGCAGCGATGTGAAAGTTTTGATCCAGTAGCCTTGCACCATACCTGGTCCGGGTGCTTTCCAGTTCTTGGCCTTGCTCAGTTGACTTTTGAGCTGTTGGCTGGTGATTGTAAGATCTGGATCTGCTGATCTTCTCCTTGACGTCGTAGAGCCATTCTGCAGTATTGTTGTGCCGTACCTCTTTGCTCCAGATGTCACTCCAGAATCGGATGCTCTTTTCTGCGTTGGGTGAGTCAGAGCTCGTCTCTTCTCCCCTAAGGGTTTGATTGTAGCAAAACAATAACATTTAAAAGTAAAACAAAAGGCACAAGATCATAGTTCTCCATGCTTACATCTAAAGCTTGTATAAGATGGGTTTTGGGTTCGATAAGCGGGCTTTCGAATAAATGATGCACGCTTTAGCGAACGTCATTTTTCAATGGAGCACTTAAAAACAGTCCGGACTATAGCGCAACGTGCTTGTTACTTCGCCCCACTTCGCGCGCCTAGTCACTTCCGGAATTTTCATGTTGCCATCAGGCAGGCATGAGAATTGGCCATTTGATATAGTTACATTGAATTTTATAATTAAAATTACTTTACTTCAAATGAGATCTCAGATTCTAACCTTTTTGCGACATATCAGAGGCGTTTCTGGTTGATGTTGAATAGCTGGTTCTGATGGAATCCAGCTACTGTGGCCTCGAAGCGTCTAACTTTGCTCCTTTTAGCAGATAGCCGCTGCTTTAAGGTATCTTCTAAGTTGGTTAGGCCGACTTCGAGGCACCGGTACCTCGACTCGAGCAGCGTCTTCTTTTCCTCGTTGTGGAGATTTCCTCTACGCCATTCGGAGATCCAGCTGAGATGTTTCCTTATATGAGCAATGTTCTTCTCGAGGCGGTGCTTCCAAGGAGGATCCTTTTTCCGCTGGGTCCGTTGCGGTCGGGGTTGTACTTCAAGGTTCCTCACTGCGAGGTCTGCTCCAGCTTTGATGAGGGCGTCTATCTCAGTGATGTTGTTGGTGTGGATTTTACCAATCACTGAGTTGACGCGGAAAGCAGCTGCTCGAATCCTCGGCTCTGGTAGGTGTCGTAGGCTAGGATGACCTTTTGGTGTCGTTTCTACGCTGGAGTACCGGAGTCAGTCCCGCAGCTCCAGCAAGTCACTCCGCTGCTGGTCGGATAAGTCAGGTGCTGTCTCTTCGTCCATCGAGTCGCTCAGGCTCATACCGTGGGCCGGTAAGTGCCGAGGCCCACGTCGCGGCGACTGGTTGGGGTCGTCCGAGTCGATCTCAGATGGGACATAGTTCGACAGTAGGGTGTCACTAAGTTCCTTGTTAGGGTACCTGGCGTTGATTTTACGCTGGAGTTTCGGAGTAAGTCCCGTGGCTCCAGCGAGTCACTCCGCTGCTGGTCAGACACGTCGAGATCTGTCACGTCTTCTGACTCGCTCTGGCTCATATTGTGGGCCGGTAAGTGTCTAGGCCTACGTGAGGGTGACCGGTTGGGGTCGGCAGAGTCGATCTCAGACGGGACAGCGCCTAAGTCGGGGGTTTCCTCCGATGGAATGGAGGACCGCCTAACAGGTTCCACAGGTGGGGATATTATTATTATTATTTACACTAAACTGGCGACGTGAGAACGGAGGAAACTCCATAAGATTAACAAACCCCCACGCAGCCGTGGGCGATATTGCTTACTGTTGTTATCCTAGATTTTTGTAGCCATGAATTGGTGGTGTCCTCTGTGCTGGGGTTCCTGTTGTAGGTACCTGACGCACTGCATGTCCGTCCGTCTCCCACTCTCGAAACATGTACCGAACCTTAGGAGTCATCCTTAGATAACTTTCAAGGGGGGAATTCTTTACATTACGTTGACAAACTAGCAAGAGTCTCACTTCCCGTAGCAGAATTCTGGACCCCTCCAAATGCTGAAACTATAAATTAGCTGCTGGGGCGGCCAAAAATGTTTGTCAGGGAATATGATATTTAAAAATTTAACGTTACAAGCTTCAGCCAATCGGAGAATGAACTAACGACATTACGACAAGACTACAAGCCTAGTTCAAATGGTTGTTTACTACCTAAATAAAGAATGTTTTTTTAGGTATTTTAGGTGAAGCCTGGAGTTGTGAGATGCTTTAGGTTAAATGGTAAACTGACTTCCATAATGTTATCATAATCATGGAGTTTACAAATGTTACAACGTTCTGGTTCTATGTAGGCGCTTCATAAATTTAATTTTTAAAATTAAGTCAATGACTAGTATGTCACTGAGAAGCCGTTAACGATGCTGTGAGACTGGGGAACGCTAGTGTATCAATTGTCTTGCAGGTATTATTGTGTTCTGTTTTAACTGAAGCTAGTTCGTAGTTTCCCTGTCCTAGTGTTCTTGATTCATAATAGAAGGTCGAGAGATCTGATGTATCCTCTGCAGCCGATATACCAGCTGTTAGCAGAGTTCATACCAGCGGCTTTCGTGGGCTCCGCTAATTCGAGTGTTGCTATACCGTGATTACAACTATAAGACATGAAGTGTTTGAATATCTCGCTAATAATAATAATAATAATAATACTAATCATTGGGAGACATAGTCGAAGCTTGTACTATTGGCACGTGCTACAGCGTATGAATTGTAGCAGCGGCTGCCAAGTTCAACAATTTTTGGAGATTTTAGTTACGAAATGGCTTAGAAATTTCGTGCAAGTACGGTACGAGACGTCGACGATTCCCGACGCTATTTCACTTGTCAGAACTCGCACATTCATTCATGTGGGGGGGGGGGGGATTTTGAGTGAGTGATCTACACTAGCATTATCCCTCCGACCCCCAGAGGTTGCGGATGAAGTGACGTCATCAATGACATTTCACGCAGGTCCAAGTCAGCGAAGAGTCCTTAATGTTACGAAAACTCCTGTTCCCTAAGCTAAGTAAATGATACCCGTGTTCTCTACATGATGTTGCAGGCAGCATGAGAGGTCAGAACATCCAGAGCGCCCGGGTCGTGCTGCTGCTGTTCCTCAAGAGTCTCCCACCAGGCTGCCGCTTCAACATCGTGTGCTTCGGCAGCAGCTTCTACTCCCTTTTCGAAGAGTGAGTCTTTTGAAGACTTTGGACTGTGTCGGGGTGAAGGTAGCGCCCTGTCGGCAGGGGCGATTTCTGGCTCGAAAGTGTTGAGGTGGCGCATAGTTCTTCACTAGAACGCTTGTATACGGTATCTTAAATAAACGCCTGCTCAGTTTTGATATCCTTAGTTTTTCAAAATTAGGGAGGATTTGCTTACTCTAATCTTCACAGATCTCCGCCTCTCCCTACTCTTCCCCTTAACAGAAAAATGGGTCGTAACTTCATACTAATGGATTATGATTGTTCAGACATGAAAAAGAAACTAATTAATTAGGTTTCATGACCTGGACATTATTGTCGATGTTATTGAGGGAAACTAGAGATACCGCCGCTCTGCCTGAGCTGCTCCTGCATGTAGGTCATTTTCAGATGCCACCAGTGTGTCCGTCGTAAGTGAATGCGTGGTGATTTGTATACCTTTACTAGAGCTACTTGCTACGCGACCATTAAATCCTAATCAAAAGAATTGAATCTGTATTTAGGCTAAAGTTGATGATAATATCGGTTTAGATACTGGACAATTGATTCAGGCTACCTAGATCTTTTTTTCACCAGAGAGGAGTCAAAGATGATAGACTTTGACTTCGCTTGTGGACTGGGGTTTTAGGTGCTTCTCTTATCTGGTTCCTACTCTGATACTTTTGGTTACGTATACGATTAATGTACGTGAACTTTGTGTTGATTATATTCTTGCCAAAGTACATAGATAGTTCGCATACTCTTCTTCATCTATCAACGTATGTCACGAAACGAGTGATTAATTGCGTCTCAATGCACTATAACTATATTGAATAGATAGTGAGACCTTCCGTAGATATTCCTTTAATTCTGTTCACAAGGTCACATGTGGTTGATCAGGGCAGGCTAATTGAAATTCTAACACTATAAATGTCACCTTTTCAGTATGTGATGTATCGATAAGAATGTATTTCATGCTGCCATTCACAGACAAAATATAGTATGAATTTCAGTAGAGTTACGGTAGCTGCTATTTTAGCGATGAGTCTCGATCCTTAGCTAATATCGATGCAGACGAGTCTCGATCTTTCGCTAATATCTACCCATAGTTGCGTCTCAACCTTTAGTGGCACCGCAGATGATTTTCAACCTCTAGCTGCTCAAAAATGATGGGACACATTATGGCCCATGTATCGAACAGTGGCATTCTTTGGGAAATCGATGTGTATTGACGACGGTAAAGGTTTACTATTCAATGCTGTTGCAGAGGGAGTCGCGTTTACTCGGAGAAGACCCTGGCAGAAGCCATCAAGCTGTACGATAAGATGGACGCTGACATGGGAGGTACACAAATTCTTGCTCCACTCAAGTCCATCTACTCTCGGCCTGCTGACCCCGAGTATTGCCGTCAGGTGAGCACCAGATGTTACCTCCTCAGCATAGCGATGTTTACTAGATATTTCTTTCTTATGTTCAGGTTTTACTCTTTGGTTATTGCATTGTCATTCTGAACCAGCGCTAATATAAAGCTAGTTCCTCAGAGAGGAGAAATTCAAGTCGGTGTCACATTTTAGTTACCTCCGCCAAGGAAGTTATGTTTTTGTCGTGTTTCTCTGTCTATTTGTCAGTCACCAAGATTGCTCAAAAAGTTTTAAACGGATCTTTATAAAATTTACATGGATTGTTAAACGTATTAACAGCAATAGATGATTAACTTTTGGTTAGAAATCCGTTCTTCAGTCTGTTTGTTTGACTATTTTCTCTTAGTGCCGTAACTCAAAAAGTGATGGACGGATTTCCATGAAATTTACATGAGTTTTTAGGTTAATTACGGAGAGTAAATAACCAAATTTTTGTGATGATCTGTTCGTTCGTATGTCGAGTAGTTTGATTTTATGCTTTTTAGCACAATAACTCAAAAAGTTCGCATTGGATCTTAATAAAATTCACAGTTGTTCGTAGTGTTAATAGACACAAATATTTAAATTTGCGTGTTTGACTAATGTTTGTCATAATGTTTGTTAGCAGCATAACTCAAAAAGCTTTGAACAGATCTTCAAGAAACTTGCAGAAGCTGTCAATACATCACGAGGTACGGTACACATGATTATATTTTGGTGTTGATACAAAGAAATTCATGGTTTCAGAGCCAATTTGAATTTCCGTTACCGTTGCGTCGCTTGGCGGAGGTACGCGCTCTCAGAGTGCTCTAAGCGTTTATGTATTTAATATCCTTGCAGACGGTGAGTGCTCCATAGCGATGAATTTCATTTTTTTTATGTTTGAGCTTGCACACAGTATGGTAAGTTTCTTCGTTATTCGTTCACTACGAAAACGGTGGTCTTCCAAATTTCTAAGCGCTTAATTTTGCATTTTGTATTGGATATTTCTTTACTAGTTCATCTATATTTCAATATCAACAGAACACGTACTACGAAACTTTGGGATTGGATGTTGAACATACAGTGAATATTTTATTATAGAGAGATATGTTGCGGTGTTGTTGGTGATTAAAAATTGAGGCTACTCGCCATACCTAACTTGAGTCTGTAGCGAGAGCGTGAACGTTTTATGGTAACACCGTGCTCTACGTTATGAATACTTGCTGCGTATTTGTTTACGGTAACTAATGTGTTGTTGTAGGTACTGTAGGAAATAGCTACTGTGTAGCTAATAATTGAACTCAATATGACCCTGAGTTGTCACCATCAGAAAATTTCAGTAAAAAAAAGTGACCCCGAAGTGATATTATTATAAACATCTGGTAACTTCTTGATGGATTTTGAATAATAATAAAAATAAAACTCAGCACAGTACTACCAATCAATGAACTTGATAGAAACAGTGTTCCAGGCTCAGATGATGTTTCTGCCAAACTCATTCATATGTGCAAGCTAAGTATCTTTTCTCTTCATTCGATGAGAGGATAATACTGAGTATCTACAATATTCAATCATTAATCCAATCACCAAAACTGGATATAGTGCAGATCCAGCTAACTATAGACCTGTCTCATTAACTAACTAGAGCACTCTGAGAGCACATACCCCCGCCAAGCGAGACAACGGTAGCAAAAAATTCAAATAGGCTCTGAAACCATAATTTTCTTTGTATATACTCCTAAAGCGAATAATATGTGCCTTTTGATAGCAATAACAGCTTGTGCAATTTTCTTGAAGATCTGTTCATAACGTTATGAGTTATGCTGCTAACAAACGTTATAACCAACGTGAGTCAAATTTACAAACGAAGAAACCGATCTGCACCAAAATTTAATCATTCATGTCTTTCAACATAACTGACAACCCATATAAATTTCATAAAGATCCATTCATTACTTTTTTGAGTTATTGTGCTAACAAGCATAAAATTAAAAACAGTGACAAACGAGCGAACAAATGGATCAGTACCAAAATTTGGTCACCTACTCTTTGTTATTTACCAAACAATTCATGTAAATTTCATCAAAATCCATCTATATTTTTTTGAGTTGTGGCATTGAAAAAAATAAGGCAGGCAAACAAACGAACGGATGGACATATCTTCACCAAAAGTTAATCACCTGTTTTTCCTAACGTACATAACAATCCCTGTAAATTTCAGCCAAATCGGTTCATAACTTTTTGAGTTATCTTGGTGACAGACAGAAAAACACGACGTAAACGGTAATGTGTTGTTGTAGGTACTGTGAGAAATACTGTGTAGCTAATAATAATTTGAACTCAATTTGACCCTCAGTTGTCACTATCAGAAAATTTTCAGTAAAAAAACAGTGACCCCGAGGTTATATTATTATAAGCATCTGGTAACTCCTTGATGGATTTTGAATTTAAAAAAATCTCAGCACTAAACTAGCTATCGATGACCTTGATAGAAACAGTGTTCCAGGCTCAGATAATGTTTTGCCAAACTTATTCAAATGTGCAAGCTAAGCATCTTTTCTCTTGATTCGATGAGGGGATAATACCGAGTAGGTATCTACACTATTCAATCATTCATCCAATCACCAAAACTGAAAATACTACGGATCCAGCTAACTATAGACCTGTCTCATTAACTAGCCCCGTAGTGAAAACGTTGAAAAGGGTGCTCCGTAAACACCTAGTACCCCATCTACAGAGTGATCTACTCAAGTCACAACATGGTTTCCGACATAAACGTCCCTCTATTTAACAACACTTGGAACCTTAAGATCCATTATGCTTTCACAGCACCAAGGAAAGAGCGTGGACGTCATTTACTGGGGTAGTGATACGGCTTCTGACAAGGTAGACCCCAGAATTCTATTGCTAAAATGTCATCGGTGGCTTGAAACATGTCTGTCAAATTGAAATCAAAGTGTTCGTCACGTCAAAAACAGCTGGTACTCAGGAGAGTAGCTAACTACCACAAGGCACCGTGCATGGGCCGCTACTTTTTCATCATAATCATTGACATGGAATGTGGATGCAACTATGCAATATCGTCGTCAATTACTGACGTCACACGATGCTAGCTTTTGTACGATGAGTGGAGGACGTGGTATCTGTCCAATAAAATTTGGAATCTGCCAGTGGTCGGCAAAGAGTGATACGGCATTTAATAAAACGAAATTTAAGCTGTTTCAATATGGAACACACTGCACTCTTTGAGTCTACAACACATACCACTAGTAATGAGCAGAAACTTGAAAGAAAGGCAGTTGGAAGAGCGTGCGAATGATGATGCTACCTTCAAAGAACATATGGCTTGTGTTATCACCATGTTAAAAAATCCAGTTGATTGGTTTCACGAATTTTCTCGACACGTGAAGCAGTGGTGAAGCTTACTCCATGGAAGCAAAATTAATACTGCTTAGGGCTAGAATACTGTTCTACACTTAAAGTGTCGAGTATGGGAAAAAAGTTAAAACAATATGCAGTTATTTAACAATCGTTCACAGTCAGGATTCGAGGAATACATAAGTATGACTGTCACACACTACTAAGCTGTCTCCAAGTGTTGTCAACAGTTGACTCAATACAACGAAGATTCGAATGCTACACAATCATATATGAGAGCCCTAAAACAATAGGTGCGTAAGCGACAGGTTTTTAAAAAGTAGTTTCTTTGCACCATCGGATAGTACAGACTGAGACCTGTCGTTTTTTGAAGTCAGAGCCTGCCTGCAGGCTTGAGTTGGCGTTGAGATACGCCATGCCTACTCTGTGCGTAGCCAGTTTTTTCACACCAGTGTATTGTCTTTAAGTGGCTCTTCTGTATTTTTTTAAAAAGTGTCGCTATCACCCCTATCGTTTTAGTGCCCTCATATAGTTTTGAAACATTCTGGAATGCGTAGCTGTGAATGATAAGATTGTTTCCGGGAATTCAGAAGGAACTGGAAGGACTTGTGAGATGCGCATGTCGAGCAGAGATGGCGGCAACACGGAGTAGGAATTCGTAGAGCCGCCCGATGGATAACTTTTTTCTAAGGCACTGCTGGCAACCCGTCCTGTTTCCTACGGTCAATGCACGTCTGGTATAACGGGGGTGTAGGTTGGGGTGCCCGAACCGAAAGTGGGTTGTAGCTGCGTAGAATCCTGCCTACTTGCATTTTTCGGTGATTTCTTTAACGGAGTACCGCTGTCCATATCGTGTCTGGCGCTATTGGCAACACTCTTTTGGTGATTGCGGTTGCGGGTGGCTGTGCCATCCGCTGCCTGTGTTTTCTCTGTTTCAAGGATAAGCCGTGTCATTGCCGGAGAACCCTGAGTCGCTAGGTCTCAGCAAGGATTCATTGGTGTTGTTTGCTCTCCCACAACATGAAATTTTGTGCCTCCAGACCCGGGACTTGTGGCATGGCAGCTTGCGGGGCTCTCTCTAGCTAGGCAAGCCCCTGTGATTTTATATTTTTTGCTGAACTACGTGTTTCAATAAATGTGGAAACCCAGCTGAATGGTGAGCGTAGATTATGACAGTGAGTGACACCTATCTACCAAAGATAGCTGGACCTAATTGAACTTACCTGGACCTTTAGATTAAACGTTAACTGACCCTGATGCGGCTGGTGTCGCAGCGGCGTCAGCGTTGGATGGAGCGGCTGCGAGAGGCTCACAGGACTCTGCGGGAAGTTTCACGTGCTCGGAGAGGTTGAAGGCGACTATTCTGCAGTCATTTGTGTTGCAGGGTGCGCTTGTAGAGTTGGGCTTCGCGGAGACCCGAGCTGTCTCTTGAGGAACGAGTTCGGAGTCTCCGATCACAGTGAACGCATGTTGGATGCCTTACGCCACGTCCGCTGTATTCTGGTGCCGCCTGCGTGCTCAGCTGGCCGTAAGGAGCTGGCGACAGCGGGAGTGTGCTTCTTCTTGGGGCTGGTGGATCAGTCGGACTAGGAGCCACTGGATGAGTGCGGTTGTCTCTTGCCCGTCAGGATGACGTGTAAGGAATGGGGAGATTTCCTTGAGCGATTCACGGAGAACCGGTACTGGGAAGCTGGTGGTCGTGCTGGCCGTCGCGAGGAACCTAGCGGTGCGACTCACGTTGGGTCTTCCGGAAAGGGAATGGTAACCGATCCCCCGCTTTTACCTGGGAGAGTTCGGGACCAAGAGTCTGGGATGTCGAGGCCTGTTGCTCAGAGTTTTGGGGCCGCATCGGTGCGGTCGAAGGAGTTTCTCGCAGATCGTCACCGGGGGACGAGCTCGCCTTTACAGGACGCGGTTAATCGGGGGACCCGCGTATTGCTGCGGCGCAGACGGCGTTTTTCGCCCCGCTTCTCGACGGTGTCTTCAGCCTCGAACGGCTCCGAGTCTTCCAGTGAATCTCGGTCTTCCTTCTCAGACTGCTCATCTCCGGGAGGTGACCGGGGTACCTGGAGATTGCTAAGCGGCCTCAATTTGGCGAGGGATGTGGTAAGCCCGGGGACGTTTGATGGCGAAGATGGATCCTCTCTGCGACGGTTCTTACAGGATTACGAAGCTTACTTCAGGGCGAAGTTTAACGGTACTGACCGGCAGCAGGCTCGTGAGCTTGGTAACTTTTTGAGTGGGTCAGCCAGGAGAGCGTATGATGCGATGGATGGTTTGAAAGCCGGTTATCGACGCCTCAAACCTCAGCTCCTGGATTGGTACAGAGGTGGGCGTGTGAGCTCGCGCAGGAGAGCTGAGGACGAGTTCGACGGTGCTCGCATGCAATACGACGACAGCTTCACCATCTATGCGATACGCTTGGAGAGGACTGCGAGACGGGCTTTCCCAGAGTCACTGCGGGAGCAGCAGCGGCAGCTGGTGAGGAAATTCTGGGGGTCTGCACCGTCATCTTTCAGACGCGTGATGGAGGATTCTCAGCGGAGCGTATTCCTCGCTACTGGTCGCTGAAAGTTAGATTGGGACAGCGTGAAGAGGCTTGCTGAGACGGAAAATCGTCTGCTCAGGGATCATCGCAACTCGGCACGACGTGCATCGAGTGACGATTCGGACTTCAGGGAGCCAACGTCTCATCAGCGCGCTATAGCTTCCGCTGTCTATCGGTCCCGCGCTTCACCGAGGCCCAAACGCCCGATGATCTTCAGCGCGTCTCCTGGTCACGGTGGCACCGCCAACCAGCACCAGTGGTCTAGTCTACCTCGAGAACCTCGCACCTATCTCGACTTCGTTCGTGACTGATGTGGCCGCCGTGGCCACATAGAGGAGGCGTGCTGGGCCAAGAAGGGATTTTGCGAGGCCTGCGGAAGCCCTCAGCACCCACGTGATTCCTGTCCACGTCGAGACCCTTGCACGAGTCGTAGTCCAAAGTGCTCGGTGTGTGGAGGACCGCATATGGGAAAAAATTGTTCCCAAGATTCCTCGGCGTCAAACGAGTGAGGTCCAGACGCGAGGAGCAATGTTTTGGGCCGACAATAAGTAGCTCCCCTAGATTTGTAGTTAATCCAGCCACAGACACTTCACTGGGAGAGAGCGAAACCACAGAGAGACCGGCAGGTATAGGCCTCATGGATGCCGAGCCAGTTCAGCCGTCTCTGCTGGCGTCGAGCAGTACGGCCGACGGGTTGAGAGCAGCATCGGCAGCTTCACCGGGGTTGTATGCTGGTGACTCTTCTGGTGCAAGTCAGGGTGAGAGCGGACCCGAGGAAGAGAATTCCTTGAATGAGTACCTGGATACCAGTACGTCGGATGGCAGTATAGTATTGCTAGTGCAGGTACCGACCAAAGCTGTGCTGATGAGGCTGGTAGCAGCTCCGAGTCCTGAGAAGCTTTGCACGCGTCCTTCGACGGTGGCTGTGGTGACGAGGGCCATATAGCGGCGACAGCGACGGCAACGGCAGCGACGGCCATAGCGGCAACCACGACCGACACGGCGACAGCAGCGACGGTGTTGGTGACGCAGCACGTGTGTTGTCGACCTGGATACCACTACTGATGGTGACAACCGGCTCATTATTCCCGTGAGCGTGAATGGCCACCCTTGTCGTGCCCTAATAGATACGGGAGCTACTCGGAACCTCATTTGTGTTGGCTGGCTTCGTTCACATATCCCCGTCGAACAGTCTGGCCATGAAGTCTTGTTGGGATTTGGTGCTGGGAATTCATTAAGGGTTCGTGGCAGTGTGCACTTGGACATCGGCGTGGAGCATCTGGACCTCCAGGCGACAGTGTGCGCGGTTGTGGAGGCATCGCACCAGTCTAACGTGCCCCGGACTTCTTGCATCATAATCGGCTGAGTATTGACGTGGCGAGGCGGAAGATGAGTCAGCACATGAGTGACGGGTCCGTGGTGGAACTGAGTTTCGACTCCCAAACGGCTGCTCCTAGAGTTTACGTCAGGGAAGTGCCGTGTGTAGCGAAGGTGAATTGCTTGGTCTCCCCTGGTCGGGTAGAGCGGGTACCCATAAGTCCTTCGCTCTCACCGGATTCTGGAGTGCTGGCGGGGGCTTTCTGGTCGAGCCCGAAGATGTATTTTGAGGATGGCGAGCAGTTATCCCGACTACAGTGCTTCTCGGGCATTCTTGATCAGTGCGTTCTCGTGCAGAACGTTACCACCAGCGTGGCGAAGGTGACGGCTGGAGAGGTCCTGGGAACGCTATCATCGTTGGAAGAGGATCCCACTGTCGATTCGGTGAACGTAGTTACCGTAGGGCCCAAGGATACTCTCGTGGCCGAGGAGACCGTTGAGCAGGATCATCAGCCTACAGTGGCGTTCACCGGGAATCTTACTGATGAACAAGAGGACAAGGTGCGCGCTCTCCTGCTGCAGGGGGACGATGTGTTCAGTCGAGGTGACGATGACATCGGCAGGTTTGGGGTAAACCCTCACAGGATTGAACTCCTGGATCCAACGCCGATTTACCAGGCTCCGCGTCGGTTCCCGGAACCGGTAAATGAAAAAATCGAAGCGCAGTGCCGAGAACTCCACTTGTTGGACATCATTGAACCCAGCAGTTCCGAGTGGTCAGCACTCGTCATCCCGGTGCAAAAGAAAGATGGCAAAATCCGGCTTTGCATTGATTATCGGCGCCTGAACGCAGTCACCAAAGCGGATGAGTTCCCCCTACCGAATCTGAACGACGCCGTGTTTGGACTCCATGGAGTGAAGTTTTTCTCTAGCCTGGATTTGGTTAGGAGGTACTACCAGCTACCGCTCGACGAGGCCTCCCAAGAGTACACGGCGTTCTCAACCCCCAGAAGCCATTGGCAGTTCAAGCGTCTCAGTTTTGGTTTGAACAACGCCCCTGCTGCCTTTCAACGAGAGCTGCAACACATCCTAAGTGGCTTCCCTTGGCGCAAGGTCGTCGTTTATATTGACGACGTCCTGATAATGGGCCGCTCATTTGACGAGCATATAGATCTCGTAGACAGAGTCTTGGCGACCTCATCTTCTCAC
Organism: Parhyale hawaiensis; assembly: GCA_001587735.2. NCBI lineage: Eukaryota > Metazoa > Arthropoda > Malacostraca > Amphipoda > Hyalidae > Parhyale > Parhyale hawaiensis. The sequence continues at coordinate 16,772 of LQNS02277061.1, read as the reverse complement.
GGGGTGAAGGTAAAGCGGGGCAAGTGTACGTGGTTTTCGGATGAGGCTGAGTGCCTTGGCCATGTGGTGTCTGCTTCTGGGCTGCGGAAGTCAAAGAGTTTTGTTGAAAAATTGGATGCCTTTCCTCGGGTTAGTTAATTTTCAGAGGAAGTTTGTGCCCAATTTCTCCGCCGTGCAGAAACCTCTCAGTGAGAAGACGGGCGGTAAGGGATGCAAGAAGCTCCACTGGACTGAGGAGATGGAACGAGCTTTCGAAGCGCTGAAGACACTCCTGCGCGAGGACGTTTTGCTAGCTTATCCTCAGTACAGCCCTGAGGCTAGTCCTTTGGAGCTCTACGTCGATGCGTCTGGCGCCGGAGCGGGAGCCTGTTTGGCGCAACGTCAAGGTGGAGCTGCGCGCATTATCGCCTACGCTTCGACAGTCTTCTCTGCTGCGGAGATGCGATATAGTACGATCGAACGTGAGCTGGCGGCGTTAAGATGGGGAATGAAAGCATTCCGTCCTTTCCTCATCGGGGTGAAATTTATAATCCACAGCGATCATCAGCCTCTTCAGTATCTCCACAACATGAAGATCATAGACTCGCGCCTTGCTCGCACACTGGAAGATCTTAAGACTACGATTTTACGATCCGGTATACGCCTGGAAAGAGAATGGTGCTGCGGACGCCCTGTCTCGGTTCTACGACCCATCCTCTGTGCATCCGGCGGGTTCTGACGTTTTCAACCCGGAGTTCCTCCCGGATGGCCTCATCCGGGTTGTCCCAGTAGAGGGAGGTGGAGATTCGTTAATTGAAAGCCTTCATCTTCTTACGCAGAAACTTCCGTTGGCCCGTTCAGCTGAGTTGTCAGCTCAGTCTCTTAGAGAGCTTCTGGTTGATGAGCTGCTGAAGCACCCCGAGCGATATCATAAGGGTTTCAGTCACGCGGAGACGAGGAAGCTGCGACTATGTAGGTTTCCTGGACAGCTGCCAGGCGTTGAGGTCTTACTCAGCTTCTGCTATTTGTACCGATGCATCGTATGCGTGCACTTTGGCGGTGAGAAGCCTATGGAGTACCGCGTGCCAGGAGAAGATTTTCTCACCCTAGTTCACCTACAGTGGTGTCTGGCCGGAGTGCATTATAATCCGGTCATTAATTGTGGAGAGTTTAGGCTTCGCCCGGATGGGGGCCACCGCGCCAGAGAGACAGACTTTGGAGACCCTCTCTGAAACTGAATCTATGGTGGACCCAGCTGACAACCTCCATGGTCGGCTTGCTGGGGAACCTGTTCCATCTGATGTGAGAGTGGTGTCCTGGTGCGGCTGGCACCCGAGGACTCACGTGGACAGCCTTCTCGTCACGTATCAGGGGATGAAGTGCTGTGCGCTGCTGGACACTGGTGCCCAGGTGAGCTGTGTCTTGGAGGAGCTTCTCGATGCCAGTGTGCTGCGTAACATCACGCGCTGTAGTTTCATCATTAGCGGGCTAGGAATTCGGGACATTTCTGCTCGGGGCTGTGTCCACCTCCAGCTTGAGTTTCCTGGGTTCCCTGATTTCGTGTCCCAGACGCTGGTGGTGGTGGATCGTGGTACTATGCCATTCTGCTTCCTGTTGGGCGCTGATTTTATGCGAGCATATGGTCTCTCTCGATTTTGAGCGCCATGAGTGCGTGCAGAGAGGGCGGGTTGTCGCCCAGTTTGAACCACTTACCGACAGTCGGTGCCCTCCTGAACACAATATGTGCCTATCAACAGGGCACGTCTACGTTTGCTTGGAACGGCCGAGTAGCCGGTGGATCTTCCAGGCGTCTCAGTTGGGTGACGGTGACGATTGGAAAATTAGCACCATCGTTACACCGGAGGAAGTGAGGCAGCTGCAGAGTCGCAGCTCAGTTATTCAGGAACTGTGTGGAGTTCGTATCGACGGGCAGGCTTTGTGGCCCCGGAGTTTACAACTTTACCGCCGTTGTCATAGCTCATTGGCTCTGGATGATGACGTGGCCATTTATGAGGCTGAACCTGGGCGACGTGTACCGGTGGTAACGTTTTCTGTCCTGGTAGAGCTGGTACTAACCCTCCATCTGCGGCTCGCTCATCTTGGCCGCCAGAAGATAATTCACCTTGTACCACGGCACGTGTGGCACCCTAGTTTATCACGGGTGGCTGGCGATGTTACGCGCACCTGCAGTATTTGTCAGAAAATGTAGGTGTCTGCCACCGCTGCCCCTCCGGTCATCAAGATCACAACAAATCGCCCTTTTGAGCTAGTGGCTGCGGACCTTGTAGCTTTGCCTCGTGATGGACTGTATGTGGGCTGCTTGGTGGTTACGGACCACTATTCGAAGTGGTTGGCTGCTGTACCTCTTACTTCGAAGGCCTCTAAGGATGTGGCAACAGCCCTAGAGCAGCGCATCCTGCCGTCTTTGCCTGCGTCACCGGAGCGCCTTTTGACGGACAACGGGCCGGAATTCATTGGCCGGGACTTCAAAGTGCTGCTCTCCACATATGGGATTGTACATTCCTTAAGTACCCCGAGCCATCCGGCTAGTAACGGGTTGATTGAGCGGGCAAATCGCACTCTGATTGAGCTGCTTCGTGTGCAGACTTATGGTTCTTGCCGCTGGGTTTCGCTTCTGCCGAGAGCCCTGCTGGTCCACAACCGGACATATCACTCTGGTATCGGCAGGTCCCCTTCGGATTTCCTGTTGCGATTGGAGCACACTGGTGGGACTGCTATTCCTGTGCCGGCAGGGGATCGTGAGTTCTGGCGGGAAGGAAACCCGTCTTTTGGCCCATTTGAGGTTGGTACAGAAGTTCTACGACGAGTGCCTGTGCGGGGGCGTCAACTGCTGGATAAGCTGTCGGAGCGGCTCGTGGGCCCGTATTACGTGACTTCTGTGAACCTTACTGGAGTTACGTATTTGATTACCCATTGCGTCACCGGTGTCTGTGTGCGAGCCCACCATAGCCAGCTGAAGAGATTTTGGTCAGCACCGCCCTACCTGAAGGAACATCCGTGCTTCCGGAGGTTAATGGAGGCCTCTGATGGCGAGAACGAAGTACCAACTCCGAAGACTCGCAGGTCTCGAGCGTTCCAGCCGACTGGCTGTACTCGGATTGTTGTAGTGACTCGACCTCAGTAACTGAGATCGGCGTTCAGAGTGAGGTGCAAACTTCAGACAACAGAGTGTCGTTCCCGCCTATTTCCGGACATCAAGAACCGATGGAGCGTGCACTGAATGAGGGTGCTCTGGGGGAGGATGTCGCGACTCGCTCGTGCATCGTGCGTAGTGACGCTCAGGTGCCTCGGTCGCAAGCCGTTGGTTCGCTCCCTTCTGGCGTTATCATCCAGAACGATGAAGAGTTCTGGGCACTTTCGGACGTAGCATTAGATGTGAGCGTTGAGCTGGACGTTCTAGACACTTCAACGATGGGCAGGCGGGGCGGGTCGCTGTCGCTCGTCCATAGTATCCAGAGCGCTCTCTCTTCGCTTAGCTCAGGTTTGCGAGCTTCTCACTGTCGTGTGCCGTCGGAAGTTCTGGAGGAGCTTTTACAGAACGCCCAGGACCACCTAGCCAGGCTGGAAGGTGAAGTTCATCGCTTGGATCATCTCCTGAGTGTAGTGGATGGGCAACGGGAGCTGCAGACACCTGTCGACGATACTTCACTTCATCTACACCTCGAGGCGACCAGGGAATCGCCAAACGGATCTAATTCCAACCACGCACCGACTTCTTCGCAGCGGGCCAGCCGTGAAGAGGATCTGCCAGTGCGTACAAGAGCACGGGGCTACATTCCAGACCTGCCCCGAGTCCAGCCGAGCATCATGGAATATCGTCTGAGACGAGAGCGTCGCATACAGAACAAATAGCCCGCCTATATTTTTTTTTTTTGTGTGTGTCGTTAGCAGGTGACGCGTCTGATGTAATGTTACCAATGTTGCTCGTGTACAGCTAGGAATCTACCTATTGAACGCGAAGGGGTCAGCGGGACTCCGTTCTTGGCGGGGGGAGTGTAGCTGCGTAGAATCGTGCCTACTTGCATTTTTCGGTGATTTCTTTAACGGAGTACCGCTGTCCATAGCGTGTCTGGCTCTATTGGCAACACTCTTTTGGTGATTGCGGTTGCGGGTGGCTGTGCCACTCGCTGCCTGTGTTTTCTCTGTTTCAAGGATAGGCCGTGTCATTGCCGGAGAACCCTGAGGTGCTAGGTCTCAGCAAGGATTCATTGGTGTTGTTCGCTCTCCCATAACAGGGTGAGGCCCGGGATACCGGGATTGATCGAAGAAGAGCAGGGGCCGAAAACGGCCAAATGGGTAACCTTCTCTCTACTGCAGCTATTCATTTCTGAATACAAATACTAACACGAAAAATATTGCGCAACAAAACTTACACACGATATCGCTATCTCTCGTTACACCATCTGCCGTTTTTCATGATGGCTATGTATCCCCATAACAGATCCTTCTGCTCACCGATGGCGCCGTTTCAAACGTGGACCAGGTGGTGGACTTGGCTTCCCGCAACGCCTCCAACACGCGCGTCTTCACTGTGGGCATCGGTGAGGGAGCCTCCACCTCTTTAGTGAAGGGACTCGCCCGGGCCGGGGGCGGCCGTGCGGAGCTGGTGACGCAGAGGGACAGGATGCAGACCAAGGTATGATTTTTAAAGTGGTTTTCAATTTTTTGGTATTTAAGCATTCTATGGTACTTACTGAGACAAATTCCTCGTAGGAGACGGCCATGGGACCCACGTGGGCTCCACATGGAAAAATGGGATTCAGATGAACATTGGTGAAATACATATATATATGGGTCAGCCATTGTGCCAAGAATCATTCAGAAACGGCACGTGTTTTGATACCACATGTCCTGAAATACATCTGAAAGGAACCATTCGAGCGGCTCCCACTGTCCATCATAGGCACACCCACACTGAACTAGGGGAAAATTCGGGGAGACCATGGCAAAACTCAAATCGCATACAAACTCACAAGTACGGAGAAAATAACCACCAGTACAATGGGGAAAGAGATATTACCACGAATAACCGTGATAAG
>LQNS02277058.1:85993-96654 GCA_001587735.2 Parhyale hawaiensis | reverse complement strand
GGAAACTTCCTTCTCCCTTTTTGTGGTTCTGACTATTTTCTTTACATCCCGACAAGCCCTTATGTGACTGGACCTGTTCTCCTCTGTTGGATTACGCTTCCAGGCTTTGCAACGCGCTTGTCGCCGAGCAATGCAGCGTTTGACTGTCCGATTCATTCACAGGGGATCATTACTGATACGAACTCGTTTAGTTGGGATGTGTCTTTCAGCTGCTCTCAGTATGCTCTCTCTGCCGCGGAAGTTTTGCTTCTCTGGGACTTATGTCTCTTTATACGCTTGTCTAGCTGTACGTCTGTCTTTCGCCAAAATAACTCAAAAATTATGAATCGATCTCATGAAATGCGCATGTGATGTTAGGTACCTTAGGAAGGTTCTTGACAATATAACTCAACAACTCATAAGGGGATTTCCTGAAACTTATAGGAACTTTTAGGAATGTCTTAAGGAACACGTGAATTTTGGTGATGATCGGTCGATACGTTTGACTTTTTGTAAACTTTTGCCCGTTGCTCACATAACTCAGAGAGTCCTGGAGGTTCACTAGAAATTAATAGTAGCCACTAAAAGTGGCACGCAAAGCAGGTAAGTAACTTTTAGTGGATATCCGTACGTCTGTTTGTCTCTTTGCCTGTTTGGCTTCTATATGAAACCTATAATCGATCGATTAAAGGTTCCAGAAAATACCAATCTACGGTGGCCACATCCCACAAACTTTCTGAACAGTGGCCTAACTCTGTATATAATAGTCCACTAGGAAGCTGTCCCATTTAAATAATGGCTCAATTATTGATTTTTCGAACGTGTAGACGTGACTTCCAGGCTTCAGCTTAATATACATGTAGACCCAATACACAAAAATAAACTACTCTGTATACACATATAGCAATATGCTATGTGGGCCATAAATAAGGTAGGGTTAAAAAACGTTTTGTGTTGAAATACCAGTGATCCGACAATTCATTTAAAAATATTAGCGAAACACCGTGTAACACGGCCAGGAACAACCATAGCTAGTAGCTTGAGTATGTTGCAGTTGCCCACAATCTAAAGTCGTCTATTTCTAGATTCCAAGTTGGGTTGTATTCCCCGGAATCTGGTCACCTTTGCATGTATTTTAAGCTAGATTTATCTCAAATATCACCAGTGAATAATGTTACTACTATGGACTCGGATGGTGTATTGTGGAATTCAGTGATTTGCAGAAGAGAACTGCATTTCAGGGTACTCTCAACGAGTGGCACTACTGCTTGTACCCTAAATGCTATGGTGATCTCGACGCCCTGCATTCTGTATGTACTTATTTTTTGCATTCTGTACTAGAAGTCCATATCATGGAAATTGGTAGTAGTGTGTTTGGTAGGCGTGGGGCAGCTCGACTGAGCACTCACCATCGCGTCGCGCATTCCTTACTGGAATACTCACCTTGCCGTACTCCATGAGGAATCTATGTAGAATTGCTTATAGCAATTGGGATAGGGCATGGGGTAGACCTCGCAGTGGACACCATCGTGAAGAGAAAAATGCTGCCTGCAATCGCTTTAGGTATGCTAGGAGGTGGTGCAGGCGAAATGAGCAAAAATTACGATCAGGCAGTCTTGCTACTAAACTGGCTAATGGGCAGTCAATTGACTTTTGGCGAGAGATTAAAACAATCAACCCAAAAGATGAGCATGTTGCTCAGTGCATTGCTGGTGTCAAAGAGGAGCGGGCAAGCAATTGCAGACATGTGGAGGGGACACTTTAGCGATATCCTAAATTCAGTACTCAGCAATGAGCACGAGACAAAAGTGAATGATGCGCTATCTCTTGATGCGGTGGGACCAATTGACAATGCTTTTAAATATTGTGAGGTTACACGCGCATGTAAAGCACTAAAAACTGGCATGGTTGCCGGAGCTGATAAAATTCCTCCTGAGGTGTTCAAGTATGCTCCACCTAGATTAGCTGCTTTATTGGTTTCAATTTTTGATGGATGCCTACGGATACAGAACATTTCAGTCCTATTTTCATACCCCGTATCTGGTACTTTTAGGCGCCAATGTCTTGGCGCAGATTTTTTGGCGCCAAAATTAATTTTTTTACTATTACCTCCCACTCACACCACCCTCTCGGTGGTGAAGTGACAACGGATCGGCATCGCACCAACGGAGGCCCGGGTTCGATTCTCCGGACGGCACACAACGGATTTACGCTGCGTGGAGCACTCCAGCAACGAGATGGTCAGGCGAAGCACGGCGAGGGATCCCAAATTGACTCTCACCACGGACTGACTCTTCTCCTGCTCTTCACACTACCAGTTCTTCAAAATTCTAGAATTAAGGCTAAAAGAAAACCTCGATAGGTGTATCCACTGTACCCTGTATACGAGATAATAAATGATGTTTGTTTGTTTGTTTTGTTTTGTTTGTTTATGTTGGCATATTTGGTAAAATAAGGCAATCCAAGACATTTTTCACGAATAACATTTTCGTCAGAAATGCTTATTTTCCGAGATACTCGACTTTGAGGTTCCTATTGTTTTTCGATGAGAGAAAATAGCCGGCGTCGTTATAAGCAAGCTAGCGACCCCATGGGAACCTAACCGAAACTTTCTAGGCTAACCTAACCTTACCCAACCATATCCAATCTAGCCTAACCTAACCCGACCCAACCTAACTGAATCCAGCGTAACCTTGTTCAGCCTAACCTATGAGAAGAGATTTTTCCATTACACTCTACCAGTGTGGTTATTTTCTTTCATAGAAAAATAATGGAATTTGAAAGTCAAATATATCGAAAAATAGACATTTCCGGAGTGCTGGCGTGTTGCCCATGTGACGCCTGTTCCGAAGGGCTCTGTTTCATCCCGTACCTCTGATTATAGACCCATCTCGATCACACCTGTTTTGTCGAAAGTNCGCTTATATAAGGACCCCATAGCGCACCGTGGTCATTCGCCCTCTAGGTCCCACACTGCTAACACCATCACGTTTTAGGTCTTCTTAAATAAAAAAAATTTTTGTTGTTAGGTATATATCCTTAGCTTTTATTAGATTTTTGAAAATGGGATGATGCTTCCGAAACGTCAAACTTTTATATTAGTTCATGTCGACTTCATTTCAATTTTACAGATTTTAATATTCATATTTACAAATTTTAATGCCGGAAAATCGGTAAGTGAGCATTTTTTTAAAAGGGATGGGTTCCTAATAGACTATTATATACAGAGTTACGCCACTGTTCTGAGTATTTGTTGGATGTGGCCACGGTGGATTGGTATTTTCTAGGACCTATCATCGATCGATGGGCATAGTTTGTCTTAGGCCGTATCACTTATAGAGTTCGAAACGGTCTGTAATATAATTTATAGATAAATTACAGATAAAAGACGTTAGTGAAATTGCTTAGATCTACAGATATTTCGGGCAAAATACAGATGTTTCGGCTCCGGTCTACAGATATTTTGCCTCGCCATCCTGACAATACTGGGTCGTCGTTCGAACGTGTAGACGCGACTTCCAGGCTTCAGCTTAATATACATGTAGACCCCATACACAAAAGTAACTTCTCTGTATACACATATAGCAATATGCTATGTGGGCCATAAATAAGGTAGGGTTGTAAACAGTTTTGTGTTGAAATACCAGTGATCCGACAATTCGTTTCAAAATTATTAGCCAAACACCGTGTAACACGGCCAGTGAAAACCATAGTAGCTTGAGTATGTTGCAGTTACCCACAATCTAAAGTCGTCTATTTCTAGATTCCAAGTTGGCTTGTATTTCCCAGAATCTGGTCACCTTTGCATGTATTTTAAGCTATATTTATCTCAAATATCACCAGTGAATAATGTTATTACTGTGAACTCGGATGGTAATGTATTGTGGAATTCAGTGATTTATTTGCAGAAGAGAACTGCATTTCATGGTACTCTCAACGAGTGGCACTACTGCTTGTACCCTAAATGCTATGGTGATCTCGACGCCCTGCATTCTGCATGTACATACTTATTTTTTTTTTTTTTTGCATTCTGTTCTAGAAGTCCATATCATGGAAATTGGTAGTAGTGTGTTTGGTAGGCGTGGGGCAGCTGGACTGAGCACTCATCATCGCGTCGCATTTCTTGCTGGAATACTCACCTTGCCTTACTCGATCCATGAGGAATCTATGTAGAATTGCTTATAGCAATTGAGATAGAGCGAGGGGTAGACCTCGCAGTTGACACTTTCGTGAAGAGAAAAATGCTGCCTGCAATCGCTTTAGGTATGCTAGGAGGTAGTGCAGGCGAAAAGAGCAAAAATTACGATCAGGCAGTCTTGCTACTAGACTGGCTAATGGGCAGTCAATTGACTTTTGGTGAGAGATTAAAACAATCAACCCAAAAGATGAGCATGTTGCTCGGTGTATTGGTGGTGTCAAAGAGGAGCGGGCAAGCAATTGCAGACATGTGGAGGGGACACTTTAGCGTAATCCTAAATTCAGTACTCAGCAATGAGCACGAGACAAAAGTGAATGATGCGCTATCTCTTGATGCGGTGGGGTGGGACCAATTGATAATGCTTTTAAATATTGTGAGGTTACACGCGCATGTAAAGCACTAAAAACTGGCATGGTTGCCGGAGCTGATAAAATTCCTCCTGAGGTGTTCAAGTATGCTCCACCTAGATTAGCTTTTTTATTGGTTTCATTTTTCGATGGATGCCTACGGATACAGAACACTACAGTCCTATTTTCATACCCCGTATCTGGTACTTTTTGGCGCCGATGTCTTGGCGCAGATTTTTTGGCGCCAAAATTATTTATTTTACTATTACCTCCCACTTACATCTAGTATCTATGTTGGCATATTTGGTATAATAAAGCATTCCAAGACATTTTTTACGTTTAACATTTTCGTCAGAAATGCTTATTTTCCTAGATACTCGACTTTGAGGTTCCTATTGTTTTTCGATGAGAGAAAACAGCCGCCGTCGTTATAAGCAAGCTAGCGACCCCATGGGAACCTAACCGAAACTTTCTAGGCTAACCTAACCTTACCCAACCTAACCTAACCAAACCTATCCTAACCCAATCTAGCCTAACCCAATCTAGCCTAACCCAATCTAGCCTAACCCAATCTAGCCTAACCCAATCTAGCCTAACCCAACCCAACCTAACTTAATCCAGCGTAACCTTGTTCAGCCTAACCTATGAGAAGAGATTTTTCCATTACACTGTACCAGTGTAGTTATTTTCTTTCATAGAAAAATAATGAAATTTCATAGTCAAATATCTCGAAAAATAGACATTTCCAACATAAATCTTATTCGTAAAAAACGTCTTAAAATGCCTTATGTTACCTAAATATGTCAACAAAGATACTGGATTTGAGTAGGGGATAATAGTAAAAAAATAATTTCAGCGCCAAAACATAGACGCAAAAAAATTGTGCGCCAAACAATCTGCACAAAAAATCGGCGCCATAAAGTCACATCCCGGTTATGAAAGTTGTAATGAAACCTGTAGTCAAGAACGAAGGTAAAATGTTGCTGAAAATGGAAAGCACAGACCTATTGCGCTTGCGACAGCAGCGTCCAAGCTGTTCGAGTTATTACTGCCAGAGAAAATGAGCTTTGCCCGAGGAACGACTGACAATCAATTTGGTTTCAAAGCGATGCACGGGACAGAGATGGCAATATTTGCTCTGAAGCAGACAGCAGCGTATTATCTCTCAAACGTTCATGCGTGTATGCATGTTTCTTATGGATGCGAAACAAGTATTTAATAGGGTGAATCACTGGACACTTTTCAAAAAGCTATTACACATAGGGGCCTCACGGCCTATTGTTGGCTTACTGAAATTCTGGTACAGGAATAGTGTAGTGTACGTTGGGGGAAGCCATTCTCTGAGAGCTTCCGAACTTCTAATGGTGTCCGACAGGGTGGGCTTCTCTCTCTGTAGCTTTTTAACATACTTTTTGCTGACATTCTTAACAGGCTTAATGGTAGAATAGTCATGTCTAAACCAAGATGGGGCGTGGAAGAAAAAGGGTTTTATCAGGGAGAGCAGAGCCAAAGATTGTTTGGTATTCCAGGCTATTCCTACCAAAATTCAAGGGCCACTGCTAAGGACATTGTAGATGCTCAGTGTGACCCTGTAGATAATGTATCGCGACACACAGTTGAAAGAGTTTTGAAGAGAGCTGGATTGAAAGCTTTTTGTACGAAATGGTCCCCACTACTTGAGCCTGTACATCTTAAAGCAAGGATCTAGTTCGCAAAACGTCGCAGTGACAAAAGTATTGCCGTCTGGAAGCAAGTTTTATGTTTAGACGAAGGAAGCATCAAGCTCTTTGGGCGTAACAGTCTTTCCTATGTTGACAGGAAATTTGGCGAAGCTTGTTTGCCCAGGACCGTACCAACAGTAAAGCACGGTTTCGGAGGTTTGAAGTTTTGGGAATGTTTTACTGCTACTGGACCAAGTCGCAATTCTTGGTCCAAGAAGCAAGTCTCGACCACACACACAATAGAGAGGAACGCATCACCTGCACCTGAAGATTGTTCACAAATAGATTCAAAATTCGAAAAAGAAACTGCATCAAGTGTAATATCATTGATAATAAAAACCGATCAAAGATAACAGTGTATAGAAGTCACTATTGCAGGAGCGCAATTGTGTTATAGAAAGAAAGAATATTCAATCATAGAGAACGGAAAAACACGTGACCTCAACAGTTGCCACACCAGTTGAAGGCGATGACTCAAATAAATTCTGGAGAGTTCAGTGACAAACGCTTAAATACTAATTAAAATACGGTTGCCATCATAGCAATTATTTTCGTACTCAATTTTAAGTGATTTTCTTTTTTTTTATCACATTTACATGCACTTCAATTAAACTAGTAAACTACGCTTACATCTGATCATGATTTAACTGAATGGTCTGAAATTTGCACTGAGAAATTTATTTTAAATATTAGTATGTTCAGATGATGGACTGTTTGTGGAAAATAATAAAAAATATTTTTATTTTAGTTAAAAATGTAAGTGAGATTTTGTGATGAATGAAACTTTTTTATTTAAGAATCTCAGAAGATTTTTAAAACTTATATAAGGTAGTTAGCAAATTATTAAGGTAAGTCAGGCTAATATGGTGATTTTAGCGCTAATTTTGAGTTTTGCCGTTTAAAATAGCAGTAATACTTCATTATTGGATTTTCTTTGCCGCTTTACCGATACCGCAGGTACTATCTTTTGTTAAATTACCGCTTTTCCGATACCGGAACCTGGGTAAGCAGTTACTGCTTTGCCGATACCCCTCCAACGAAAAAAATTACGCTACCCACCTCAGCTCAGAACAGTTATTCCCACATACTGCACAACATACCGTTCTGTTGTCCTCATTCCCCTCTGGTGTAATTCGAAACGCAGTCGCAACCGCTCTGCATTGTTGAGGTGACAGTCACTTAGTCCCACGCAACCGTACCTGCCAGGTCACAAGACTGTGTGAGAGGCTGAAAGTAGTGAGGGAATGCAATGGCATAAAATTTGTGCTGAGACAGAACGTTGTCTGAATGACTTGAGGGAGCTGGACCACTGCCTGGTTCAGCATGGCACAAACAGAGAGCTGTACTTGCTACCACGAGCGAGGAAGACAAACACGTTTACACTCGCCGGCATTAGAATTGAGGCGGGCGAAGGTTTCAGCTGCCGCCACTCGTTAACAGCATCGAAGCGATATACATTTTGGCGACCATTGCTCTTGAGAAGAGACGGGACGGAAATATCAACACTCACTGCTAGGTGGCACGAGCAAAGAATGCAACGGTGATTCCATTCACACCTCGGGGTCAGGAACAAAGCGATCTATTATATTGGCAGTGCACTCACCGATTGGTTTCAGGAGCGAAATAAGTGATTGTGTCTGCGGTGTCCTGCACAGCACCAGCGGGAACACTCAGCACTCTCAGATCCGGAGGCGGCTCTGCAGGCAGGGGGGCTGACGTCCTCTCGGTCCAGGAGCATGGCTTCGACACCTCAACATCTGAATTACAGTGACGGTTTCAGGACAATGTCCACATGACGAGTGTGGAATACGAGAGGAATTCTTTTATCAGGTTGGTACAAAAGTAATATCTTATTAAAAAAATATACGGTAAAAATATATTTTAGTTGGCTTACCACGGTGTAATGGGCTACATTTAGGTTTTCTCTGAGTTAGTGGTAATGGTAGGGCTCGGTAAAACAAAAGCTTTCAATAATGCATAATCATGTTTGTATGATTTTTACTTTCTTTTCTAAGTTAAATCCCTCACCACTTCGTCAGCGAGAAAACCCACTTGCAACTTCTTAAATTCTCTACATTAAAAGCCCTTTACCCGCCAACGTACTCGTTTTGGGAACATGTACATAATTGCACATATATATCTTTTTAAATTCATTGCAGTGACTGGAACACTTTCATTTGTTGCATTAGAAATCTGTGAACAGGCGGAACCTAATCTTTACGCCAGTACTCTTCATTTCTCTTTGTGACTATTTTTGAAGAAATCGTTTTTTTTTTTTTTTTTTTGTTTTTGCGTTTTTTTTTTTTTTTCATGATAAGACACACCTAAAATTATCGAAACTTTATATCCATTTGTAAATGCATTTTAGAATAGTAGGGCTTTGAAGTGAATTCACTGAACGAGAAGTATAGTTTCATTTCATAGTAAAAATAAAAAAGAAAACCTTGTTCCCAAAATGGGAACGTTGGTGGCTAACGATAGCATTCTCTACAGGTTTTTGACCGTTGAGCGCCTTAGGGCGCAACCACTTCAAACATGTCGAGGTTGGTTTTGTAGCAATGCTGTATGTCATCAGAGACATATATGACTAAAACTTTCCAGTGACCGATGATGAAATCTCCCAGTTTTTGGGCCTGAATTTGATCTGCGGATATCATTTTCCGTCAAAAATAATTCCTGGTCTGAAAGCGAAGAACTATAAATAGCTAAAATATATTCCCAAGTGAAGAGCCGAGAGAGATTCAGAACTATAAATAGATTTTTGTTTATCGCGGACAATCGTAATCTGGCCCCGTCAAAACAGTAAGAGGGCTGCTCTTGTTCGACTCGCTCAGAGACCAGTGCCTTCAGTTTTGTATTTCACATGAAAGTTTTGGAGTCGATGAGACAATGGTGTCTTACCGCGGACGACATAATGCCTAGCAGCATTTCAAGAACAAGCCTGTCAAATTTGGCTACGAACAATGGATGTTGTGCAACGCAAATGGCTATCCATACAACTTCGAGATTTATCCTGGCAAAAACGGCAAAAGAAAGACACCGCTTCAGATGTCCGTGAAGTCAATGCCATGCTTGAACCAATAACTGATGCTGACCCGCACATTGGGTTCGTTGATATTTTTTTGTTACTAGCTGTACAATTTTGGCAGATCTTGCGAAGAAAAGAAAAACATCCGGGTATGCTGTACAATACGAGGCAATCATACGGGCAGTTGTCCTCTAGAGTCTTGTAAATCGCAGGGAAAGAAAAGAAGCGGCGACTATGATTTCAGGTCCGATGGAACAGTGCTGTGAGCGAAAGGGAATGACAGCAGTGTCGTAACTGTTGCTAGCAACTACTATCAAGTCGATCCGGCCGTTCGATACATCAAGGGGAAAGGATGGTGAAAACGAAGGTAAAATAACTGCCTCTCAACCTAACCTCATCAGAATGTGTAACGCCCTCATGAGCGGTGTGGACATCTGCGAGCATTTGCCGCCTGCATAATTATAGACTGAGGATTCGATCAAAGAAATCGTTGTAGAACATTTCCACGCATGCACTGAAGCTATCTGTGATTGCTTCTGAGAAATCCATAGAACTGTAAGGGCAGGCTCAAAAGTAATTCATCTGCACTTCATGAGAGAAGTGGCGCATACGCTTGCAGAGTCGCAGAGATACCGCATCTCGGGGAGGTCCATCTGGAACATCGACGCTATAAGTTCCATACGATGATGCAAATAACGTTCTAGAATAATATAGCTAGGGACGGTGTGTCATATGCAAAAAAATTCGAAGTTAAGCTGCTCGAAACGCAGTAAAAAGTTTCACAAAGCATGCACGCACTGCTTACATCAGTTCATAGCCAAATTTGATGTGCTTGTTCTTGAGATGCTACTAGGCGCTATGTAGCCCGCGGTAAGACACCATTGTCTCGTCGACACTGGAACTTTCATGTGAAATACTAAGCTGAGGACACTGGTCTCTGAGCATGGCGAACATGAGCAGCCCTCCTACTGTTTTTGACGGGGCCAGATTACGATTGTCCGCAATTTACAGAACCTTATAGTTCAGAACCTGTCTCGGCTCTTCACTGTGGAATATATTTGAGCTTCTTATAGGTCTTCGCTTTCAGACCAGTAATTATTTTCTGACTGAAGATGATGATATCCACTGATCAAAATCAGGCCCAAAAAACTGAGAGATTTCATCATCGCTCACTGGGAAGTTTTAATATTTGTCTCTGGTGGCTCGAGTGGCTCGAGTTGTTACCGTAGGCATGAAGTGGAGCGGATGGGTGCTTCGAACTTTCTCTTCACGAGAGGCAGTCACAATGCTCACCTTATGGAAACAACTGATACTGCCAAGGATTGAATACTGTTCACCTCTTTGGATGCCAAGCAAACGGAAACACTTAGAGCGCCTCGAGGTTATCC
>LQNS02277058.1:59274-72654 GCA_001587735.2 Parhyale hawaiensis | reverse complement strand
TGACCTGGCCAGCGAATAGCCCATATTTAAATCCCATTGAGAACCTCTGGGCAATGACCAGAAGGAAGGTTTATGAAGGTGGTCAGCAGTTTTCGAGCAAAGTAAGCCTGTGGAATGCAGTAAAAACAGCTGCAGATTTTATTCCACCCTCTGAAATATCAAACCTGACAAAGTCTGTTGATAATCTCCTTTAAAAATCATGAAAAATGTAGGTGCCATACTCAAAGTTAACTTGTTTTGTTTGCCACTACTGAACTCTTATTTGAGTGTTTATTGAATTGTTTTGGTTATAATTTCTTAGTTTTGGACGAGCAATAAAAATATTCCTGTACACTTGTATTTATTTCCTCTTCATGATGTTTTTATTATTTTGTTGTATAATCTGAGGTAGCAGTAAAAAACTCGCAAATATGCAAATTGTATGATAAACTTAGCAAAGAGATAAATATTGATTTTACAAGTGCTGTTTCTATTTGCAACACAGTCGTACATTTAGTTAATATTGATGCTTCAAAGTTCGACACTTATCCTGAAAAATAAATTTTAAAAATTTCATTTGCATAATCAAAGGTAACATACTGTATCTGCATTCTTTTTATTCAACGATCGCACAAGAATCCAATATCATTTGAATAAACGTGGGTAGCTATTACGGAGAGCTATTTTGGTCCTACTTTTTATTTTGAAGCTTCGCAGCGTCAATACTAAGAAGATTTTGAACGTAGGTTTGTCATATTACTTACAAACAGCAGTGCTAATTACGTGTACAACACAGTTGATTAAAAAAATTAGTCCTGCACATGTTCATTACATGAAATAAAACAATGTTGAACATTGAATGTTGAAAAGCATGATCAAACGAAAATCCGGGAATTGACCAGGGCATGAAAGTTGCACTAATTTTTAGTAGAACATGTTTCGGTGTTGCTGCCGAGGCAGTATATTGAATAGTTAATACTTAGCCACCTCCATGCAACACACAATATCCGCAGTCAAAATTGTATATTCAATAGCAACATTAGAAATAGCTTATCAGCTTTGCTCATATATCTAAACAAAGATTGTTTTTCATGTAATTATGCACATGCTAATAACAAGAAGTAAATCTTACGCTTTGTTTCGTTAAATTTAGTACCGCTAACGGGTGAAGTCAGAAGTTGTCAGATGCCTCCATTTAGCTCTCATAATCCGTTGTTAATACATCAGTACTATATAATAATTCACGTCGCGTTTTTATTTATTTATATATTTATATCTTTCCTGTCACGCTCTATGGGAATAAGATAGGAGAATATTCAGATTTCAAAATGTAAAAAAAGTGGGGTACCTTGCAGTTTTTTTCTTCAGTATTAGATAGGGGAAAATAGAACTAATAAGATAGGAGAAAATTCAGATTTCATAAGGCGAAAAAAAAGTTTGGTACCTTGGAATCTTTTTCTTCAGTATTAGATAGGGGAAAAATGAGGAAGCCCAAANGGAGTTTTGGTGAAGTGTTAATTTTTTGCCGTCATTTATAATGGCGGCACGGGCCACTAGTTATGTGTATATTCAATGGCAAAGTATACATGTATTGCTGATCAGTTTTATAAATGTATAACAGAAAATATAACACTGAGCCAGATCTCTCTGTTGTGGCGCCTTGTTACACATTGTGTCGAGTCTTGTTTACAAGCGAACGTGTTGAGCCGTGTTGCGGGGCGGTGTGACGTGACGCATGTACGAACGACTACAGTCAGGTTTCCTGATTGGTTCAGGCAGCTTCACATGATAGTTCCTGCCCAGAACATGGAGCCTCCTTCCCGTGTTGTTGCCTGAATTTCACTGGAACACATTCCTTATAAAGAATCCAACTCTACGATGAGTTTTCGAATCCGTTCGATGAGGTGTGGCACTCGCCTGTAAAGATTATCTTGGACTTGTTGGCATTCATGTATTTTCGTGCAGAATGAAATCCTTCTACCTATTTGGGGACCTTTGCCAGGTGCAACGCACCTGGCAACGTACTCTATTAACACCAACAACGTAAAGAATGGTGTATTTCTGTATACTGGCATTTTTAGGCACAACGTCCGTTTTCTCCTATGTCTGCAGCTGTCGCTATTCTAAAGATCTCGTTCCTCATATCTAGGGCAAAAAATATATTTTTGATACCATTCTTGGCTGTCCGCGGACGACAGTTTTCTCTTCAGTAAATAACTGAAACGGATACAGCTTTAGACGCTATTTTGGTGGTTATGGCTCACTCTTAGCATAAAGAAACTCATTATTTCATCGTTGTGGTAATTCTTTGAAGATTAGAAATCCAGAGAGCAATTTAAATATTAAATAATTATTCAAATAAATGTTCTGGACATCCGGCAGTGTTTCATTTTGTTAAAAATAACATCCGTCAGATATGAAATCTCTCCCTTTTAATATTCAAATATTTTTTATTATTTTCACCAGTCGTAAAACATCAGTTATGGGCAACCAAGAAGTTTCATTTAACTCTAAAAAACGTCACTCGAATAATTCCTTCGGATGTGACTTATATGTGAGCTGTGGGCTTATGTCTTGTGCTGTCTTTGCTGATCCTTGGGCGTGATCAAATTGAATAGAGGGTAAATAATCTGAGTGAGGGAGAATTTTAGCTCCACTAGAGGAGGGCTACAGAAGAATTTTCTTAGAATTTTGAGGCGTGCGTAAAGGAAATTTGATAGTGTAATTTTTATTCAGTCTTATGACTAGCCACTGCGAATCGTTCATTAGTCTGGCAGTGTGCAGTAGTGCAGGGGCAGTTACCGCGAGTTTCAGCGGCATAAACCTACGATTCTATCAAATTATCTGTGAAATGGCTAAGTTTTCCTACAGTCATTTATACCGTAGAACTGGTTGACAATCTACTATATAATAATTCACGTCGTGTTTTTATTTATTTATTTATTTATTTATATATTTATATCTTTCCTGTCACGCTCTATGGGAATAAGATAGGAGAAAATTCAGATTTCAAAATGTAAAAAAAAAGTGGGGCACCTTGCAATCTTTTTCTTCAGTATTAGATAGGGGAAAAATACAGCTAATAAGATAAGAGAAAATTCAGATTTCAAACGGCGAAAAAAAAAAAGTTGTGTACCTTGGAATCTTTTTCTTCAGTATTAGATAGGGGAAAAATGAGGAAGCCAGCGAGGGTTTTCCTGAAGGGCTAACTTACTGCCGTCATTTATCACACACGTGCACCAGTCATTTAATAACCCAATATGCCGTCATTTACAATGACGGCTCGGGACACTAGTTATTATTAAACTACCAGCAAACAGTCTTACCTTTGTTCGGGGAATGTTAGGGCCAGCAGAATCTGTTCCAGGGAGTAGTTGCTCATCTCAAGTCGCCACACAACGTACTGAGCACCGTAGCTCTCCATTAGGGTTTTATGAGGGAAAGAGTAACTGGACTTATCTCCATCCCCCAACATTTTGCTCTCCTTCAATACCACTGACATGATATCATTAAGAGCTACGTTTGCTGGCATGTCCATCAGTTCTATTAGTTCAGTTACTTCAACGCTTGAAAATGTCAGGCTATCAGCAGTTAGATGTTGTAGAGCTAAGCGCTGCAGTGCGTGCATCAGCTTGCGAATGAGGCGACCGGGCTCTTCTACACCTTTTGTCACAAGTCGGGAGCGAATCTGCTGCTGGTGCAGCTGAAAGATTTGATGTGAGACATCGGCGACGGTCTTCCAAGAGTCAATTTTCTCAGGGACATTGACGTAGAGGTGGCAATACAGCACCAGCAGTAGAGGCTCGGTGAACAGGCCCCGAAGTTCTTCTCCAAGTCTGAAGAAGGCATTGACAAGGTCGTCAGATTTCGGCTGGACAGCGAGAGCAGTTCCATATTTCTGCAAGAACTCCTTCTGCTCGTTCTCACTGGATATTTTTGCTATCTCATACTCATGAGCACGGAGCCCACAGTCACGGACGAACGTCTTGAGATCCTCCAAAGCGTGGGGACGCGTGGTGAGAATGCACCGGCACTTACAGAACGGCAACATCTGAAGCAGTTCTTTCAGTACCTTGAGAGACTTGGTGTTCGCTTCATCAAAAGCGTCGATGAGGAAGAGCAGTTCTTGACTCATAAGCTCTTCCAGAACGTCATCCGCTGATGCTTTCTGGCAGACTTGGGGGAAGTTGAGCTTAATGACTTCAGCGAGCGTTTCGTGAGCCTCATTCCTCATGAACATTAACACAACATTCTTGAATTCTGTGAGGAAGGTGGTCTGGGTTTTACCAAACCCGTGGAACTGCAGGACGATGTTTTTGGTCAAAGTCGTCTTCCCCGACCCTGGCACTCCGCTCACTATAACAACTTTTGCACTGTTGTCGAGAATTTGAGTGTAGGGAATAGTCCCACTGTTAGCAGCTTCTTTACTTCTTATTCTTACAGACATGTTGTGGAACACATCGGCCCGCTTCACGGTCACATCTCCCAGCGGCAGAATCTCTTCCTGCAGCGTCTGCTCCGTCCGCTCGTAGGACTCCCTCTGGCCGATGTTATCGATGACGCTTCGCACGTAGGCGCGTTGGACTTCTGCTGGAAGGCGTGTATCCAGCAGCTGCTGTAACGCTACCTTTTCCTTGTCAATATCAGAGCTCGGAATGGAATAAAACTTTCCAGCTTCATCGAGCAGTTTTTCAAGTTTGTAGTTTATTGTTTTGCCAACAGAAGAGCGGATTGAATGAGTTTCGACATCATGCATGATGTCATTGCGAAGCTCCTTTATTTTCTTTAGGAGATCTCTCATCGCCGCATCGTCTGACCGAGATGCAACATCAAGGCAGCAGATTATCAACGAATACAGCATCGTCACGTCGAACTCAGAGGCATCTTTCTTCACGAGCAGCTTAAGCTGGTAGTTAGCAAAATGTTTCTTTAGCTCTCGTGTCTGTATATTTTTGCCACTGAAATAATCTTTGTAGGATTCATCGTCTCGTTTGGTACATGCCTTTTTGACTATGTATCGGAGTACTTGAGGTGAATGTAGTTGGGCTGCTTTAACGTTGTTGTACCTGTTGACCTCGGCTTGGCTCTGCAGGAAGATGAACACCCCGGCCCTGCTGGTGGCGGCCATGGCTGCAGTTCACACCTGAGGGAGAGTAAGTTAGCGGTTAGTTAGGCTCGCTACAACACCGCTTCATTCACAAGCGTCTCCCTTATTAGCAACAACAGTCCTGACTAGCAGCAACTTATGGGCAAGCGTTCGTCGCAAATCAGTGCATCGTAATTTGGTTACTAAAAGTAAATTCAAGGCTGGTAAATTCAACGCAGTTAAGCAAAACGAAGGTGAATTCTTCAGAAAAAAATCATGGCAGAAGTAATAATTACCTATAATGATAATCTTTACTCGGAACCTACTGAAACTTCACATGAAACTCATTGAAACAATTTATGGTACCCAAAAAATGTAGCTCACCTCTAGGTTACAAAAAAAGAGATATCACTGTGATAGTATACATATTCTAAACATGTTTATGCATCATTGCTTCGCCACCGTCCGGCGGCGATATTTACTGCCATCATAGGTATGTGTTGGATTGTTCGTAGTCGAAGCCAAAGCGGATGACTTTGAGTAATGAATTGTTGGATTTTTCATTCCTAATT
The DNA here is from genome assembly GCA_001587735.2 of Parhyale hawaiensis. Lineage (NCBI taxonomy): Eukaryota > Metazoa > Arthropoda > Malacostraca > Amphipoda > Hyalidae > Parhyale > Parhyale hawaiensis. The sequence goes on along the minus strand of LQNS02277058.1, from coordinate 67,017 downwards.
TACAGGATCAGTGCACATTTCTAGACCTGACTAAGTGACAGAGCACTTTTAAACAAATGCTGGACTTACACCAGTAGACCATGGCACATTCATTAATCTTCGGAACTTACATGAATAAAAGTCCTCCATCGGAGGAATTTTTTATGTCTAAATATAGTTGAATTAACGACGGCTCGGCAGTAACAGCTAATAGGAGCCGTAGGCGAGCGCTAAGATTTGGAATTCACCCTTCCTTTTACCTTTGTCCAGATAAGAAGTAAAAAGAGAATAACATCTGTAAACGATGAAGATCACATCTCTATCATTATCACGTTATCTAATAAGTGCTTAATCAATGCGTACTTAGTATTTCTAATGCACAATTGCTCAGTATTTCTGTATCCGCCGGAATTCGCATAGCAAGCTCAGCATCTTGATATGCCCAATAATATGCAAAGAATTATTCTTGCTTGCTGCACTTAAGCCGGTTCAATCCAGTACTGAAGTGCCGAGCCTCCTTGGGCTAGCAACAGAAAGAAGCTAGGGCGTTTACCGGCACTTAAGGTGTGGTCCCATGAAAGTCTATAATGGCTGCGGGGACGCGTTTGGGTCAAAAGCTGGGTGCAGGACCCAGACGAGTGCTCTCGTGCATACGTATAATGTAATGAAAAGACGCCCTCGCCGTTCTGAAATTTCCAGATACCGCCATTCTATAGACCATTCTTTATCGAAAAGATGAGTTTATATAAATAAAAAGTGTACCATACTAAAAGTTATATAGTTATATATTGCTGTCATAAGTGTCATCACGATAATTAGAGAGAATGCGATTGGTATTTAATTCGATTGCGGAAATGAAAAAAAAAAAAAAATAATATATAAACCTGTAGTACTGCACAAACTATAGTCTGACCAGTCTATGAAGGCAGTATAGGGGGGCATAAGACATTGCGCATGTGTCATATTTTGTACTTAAATAAAGTTGATATTTTAATATTTTACTTTTCCCATGAATATAGAGTTATTTTGGAGTATTTTGGAAGTCACAGTTGTAATTAAGCATTGAATAATGGCAATAAATTTTTTGAATAAGTTAAAATGAAGCAAATATTTGGGAAACTTGGCATAACAGCATTTGCGTCTGTGCCAAATATACCGAACTTCCTGTTGGTCATTAAGGTTAACTTATTTTAGGATGAAAACCCGTCATGGACACTTCTTCAGCTTCCCGCTCACGCGTTTTACTCAGTCGAGTGAAGGAGCACATATACTGTACAACGTTAATTCCTATTTTTTGAAGAAAAAGCGAATCAGGGCCTCTTATTGGATCTTTCAAAAGCATCTGCTGAACTGCAAGGGCAACGAAAGTTGGCATCAGAACAGTTCATTGAATTTGTTTGCAAGCAAAGGGAACTGCAGAAACAGTTTTCTTATCACCTGCAAGGAATACACCTGCCTCAGTCACCAAATTGGATCATTTTTAGCTAAGAGCCCTGCGAATAACTGTGCTCTTTTTCTATGTATGAGTGAAGAGAGATTCAAACATGCGAGGGGATCCTGTATAGGAACACCTTCGTGCATTGGCTCCACATTTTTTCTTGGCATACTTCATGCCCCTTCCTTTTCCTAGCTTAGAACAGTTTTTTTTTCATGCTTGGCAGGGAGGCTTAAGGTTTCGTATATAAGATTGTAAAATATAAGCCGCCATTACCGCCCCAAATGAAGCTATTTTTCTGTAGTTGTTCTCACATGATTATGTTGAATACTTTTTGATAATATTTTTCCTCTAAGTCCCTTTAGACTTTCCATTTCTAATATAACTGTATACCTCATAAAATTTCACCAGGCTGCATCATTAATTAGCCATGCAGATTGGTGTTTAAAACTCATGAACGTTTCACAATAATTTACGCTTCATTAGTTTCCGCCACTCCAATCCTCTTAAATCGGTAGTGCTTGGCTCTAGACACTGGTTTTGGGCGAGCTATAAGAAATGCCAGTAGAATTGGCAACGTCGTAGGGAAATTTGACCACGCCCAAATTTCATTCATAAATTGGTCAAACTATAACAGGTAGATCACAAGCCAAAACACGGAAATGTATCGCATTTTTTAAACTCTTCGTTTCGTGTCACAATAGTTCGATCATCCACAGAAAGCAACTAGAGCACTCTGAGAGCGCATACCTCCACCAAGCCAGGCAACGGCAGCAAAAAATTCAAATTGGCTCTGAAACAATAATTTTCTTTATAAAAACTCCAAAATCTAGTCATTTGTGCCTTTTGATAGTAATAACAGCTTGTGCAATTTTCTTGGAGATTCGTTGATAACTTTTTGAGTTTTATTGCTAACAAACGTTATGACAAACATGAGTCAAACATAAAAGAACAAACCGATCTGCACCAATATTTAATCATTTATGTCTTCGAACATACTAACAACACCGATAAATTTCATAAAGATGAAGATCATTCATTACTTTTTTAATTATTGTGCTAACAAGCATATAATTAAAAACAGTGACAAACGAACGAGCTAACGGATCATTACCAAATTTTGGTCATCTACTCTTGTTATATACCTAACAACTCGTGTTAATTTCATTAAAACCTATTCATAACTTTTTGAGTTAGGGCATTGAGAAAAATGAGGCAAACAGATAAATAAACAAACGGATAGACATATCTTCACCAAAAGGTAATCAACTGTTCCTATTAACATACCTAACAATCCCTGTAAATTTCGTCCAAATCGGTTCGTAACTTTTTGAGTTATCTTTGTGACAGAGAGAGAGCCCGACAAACACGACGACTACATGACCTCCTTGACGGAGGTAATTAAGAAGAAAGCTGTGGTTTTTTGGCACCTTCTGTAGTCGTTTTTTGCAATTATAATAACCGAATAAGAAGTTAATACGACCTTAAGTCAATGTCATTGCTACTTACTGGCTGATAACGGTACGTTGCTAATGCAGTTTATCTGTAGAATACATAGGGAAAATGAAACACAGTAGTTTTTGTTAGTTGGTAATGAATTTTAGCATTAGGTTTGTTTTCATTGATATTTTTCTTAAGCATCTATTCCTTTTATTTTAAATGCCACGACCTTTCAATAGAGCAGCCTGTCCTCGTGAGACTCCAGCCTTCTTCCCTGCCACGCTTGTCGGTTGGCACACTATCTTTCTGCCCACTGTACTCTTGTTGAAAATTGTGCTCCCTGCAGTGTGAAGAAGCGTTGCCAGTTCAGATTTGGTTTTAATTTTTCCTAAGCTCAAGTTAAAACACTCTAACCCTCTCTAACCTCAGACAAATCGAGCAAATCTATAGTATTTTTGAACAGTTCTAGGGTCGAATCCCGCTCAGATGAAGTGTCTTTAGACGTATCTTGCAGGGGAGAGTCAATGATGGCTACTTCTGAAGGCGCAGGATCATGCGTGGAAGCTTCTTGCTTCATATCAGCAGCTTAAGGTGGACTATTCTCATGAGAAGATATGCAATCGCAGTTACAGTGCCGGCAAAAAATATTTACAATTCAATGGCAAGACACGAGAAATGTGCATTAGTATTTCGTTTGCCCTACCCGACATAATAAAGTGAGAAGATGTTAGTGATGATGGATTCCCTCCGCCCATTCATCGCAAACGTCCATCACCCAGCCAACCCTCAGCGAGGGTTGTGTGCTGCTGCAGTGAGGTTGATAGTGAGTCGCTCTTGCAATCGTGTTATTTTTTTCTTTCATATAAGTTTGAAGTCATTAGTCATAGAACTTTACACCTACTGCACACAGTGGGTCAAAAATGCTTCAAATGAATGAGTAAACCCTTGCGTTTACTTTGCTAGAAAAGAGAAACTGAAACGGGAAGAGCATGGGTTTCTTTCCGACTCGCCGACTTGGAAGACCCAGGTCCTTCTGCAGACGATTGTGAACTGTCCTTACTGCGACATTCTGGAGGAGCTCAGGGTGTTTGTTTTTGAGTTCAACGGCAGTTAGAGCATGATTTGGAAAAACCTCACACTTCAGAAGATTACTTGTTCTCAGTGTAGTTTTCTAAGGTGTGCCAGAGCCTGACTTCTTCTGTGGTACCGTCCCAGTTGGTCATTTTGTCCCGACCGCTTCAGCAGATAGATTGTCTCTCTTGACATCCCCAGATCTTTGATTACGGCAATCACAGAGTCTCCCTTTTCAAGCAGAGTTAATGCAAGAGTTTGCTCCTTCATTTGAAGGATTTCTGGACCCACTGTGTGCAGTAGACGTAAATTTATAGGACTTCTAACTTATAAGAAAAAGTAAAAATAACACGTTGGCAATAGCGATCCACTATCAACCTCACTGCAGCAGCACACAACCCTCGCTGAGAGTTGGCTGAGTGATGGACCTTTGCTATGAATGGCCGGAGAGAATGCATCATCACTAACATCTTCTCACTCAATTGTATTGGGGGGACAAACGAAATGCTAACTCACATTTGTCTTGTAGAGTTTTTTCTTGCCATTGAAGTGCAATGATTTTTTGCCGGCACTGTACTTTCTGTTGCTTTGTAATTCTCAGAGTGCCCTTCCGCAGGCACCTTTTCTTCTTCAACTGCTACAACAGTAAGATATCTACGCTGTGAAGGGCAGTTGCAGACGTCTGTGGAAGATGCAAGGCGCTGAATTGCGAGCAAGCAACTTGGTACTTGTACGCATGACCTGTTGAGCCATGAGGACATGTGCACATTCCAATTGTAAGGGTGGCCTTTCATTACATTGTACGTATGCACGAGCGCACTCGCGTGTAGCTCGTTCAGTGCCACAGGGTATAATATCATTTTATAGAAGAGCTCTTTTTTCTCCGCTCGTGACGTCACCCAGGGGCAAAGCTGTCATTGCCAGACGTACAACAGGGGCCGTAGTATAAAGATATTCTTGGCCGTGTGCTTGTGAGGAGAGTATTAAGAACTCATTGCCACTTGCTACAATCCACGATTGGAAATTGGATAAAGGAAATTGAAAAAAGTCAAGGCCCACTCATCTCTGGAATTATTATTACAATTTATAAAGCGACCCTTGCGGACTCGTGTTGGCGCCATTGCAGTTCAATGCTCACTGATGTCGCACAACTGACGCAGCTATTACATAACCCAACAGGGGGCCCTTCAAGCCTCGCTATTTGTTCGTGATGACCTAAATGCTCGTGACGTCACTAAGGTAAATTCCTGCAATAAAGACCGGTCTGAAAGTACCTCCTTCTAATTTACCGTGCGTGTGACAGGGAAAACAGGTAAGGGCGTCTTTTCGTTAAAATATACGTATGCACGAACGCCCTCGCCTGGGTGCGCCACCTAGCTGTTGACTCGAACGTCACCCAAGCGAGTGCGTGCGGTCATACATACGTATAACGTACTGAATGATATCCTTACCTGCTCTCTCTGTCACACATCCCTGCGCCTCCCTCATTGAAATTGCCAGATGCTGCCATTCTAGAGACCATTCTTTATCGAAACTATGAGTTTATTTAGATGAAAAGTATACAATACTAAAAGTTATAGTGTTATATATTGCTGTCGTAAGTGTCGCGATAATTGGAGTGAGTGCGATTGGTATTTAATTCTATTGCGAGACTATAAAATATTACATAGCCCTGTGTGACTGAACAAATAGTTGCATGCTCGCAGTACAGCGCTTTGCGTCTTTCACACACAGAACGCATGCAACTGCCCTTCACGACGATGACATCTTGCTGTTGTAGCAGTCGGAGAATGAAAGGTGCCTGCAGAAGGATTCTTTGATGATTTCAGTACAACAGAAAATAACTGCGATTGCATATCTACTCTTGAGAATTGTCCGCGTAAAGCTGCTGATATGGACCAAGAAGTTTCCACTTAGGATCCTGTGCCTTCAGAAGTAGACATCATTGACTCTCCCCTGCAAGATACTTCTAAAGACACTCCATTATCTGAGCGGGCTTCGACACTAAACGGTTAAATTTGCTCGATTCATCTAAAGTTAGAAGGGGCTTAGTGTTTTTTAAGCTTTGATTAGAAAAAATAAATCCATATCTCAACTGGAAGCACAACTTTCAACAAAAAAAAAAACGTGGGAAAAAGATAGTTTACCAACCGACAAGCGTGGCAAGGAGGAAGGCTGGAGTCTCACTAGGAAAGGCTGCTCCATTGATAGGCCGTGACATTTCCAGTAAAAGGAATAAATGTTTAGGCAAAAATATCAGTAGGAACAAGCCCAATGCTAAGATTCATGAAATAACGAAAACTGCTGTAATTTACTTTCCTTACATATTCTATGTATAAAAAGCATCAGCTACGTACAGTTATCAGCCAAAAAATAGCAATGATGTTAACTTATTTTCTTGCTGACTTCTCGTTTGAGTATTATACTTGCAAAGACGACCACAGAAGGTGCCAAAAACCACAGCTTTTTTCTCAATTGCTTTCTGCGTACGATCGAACGATTGTGACACGTAACGAACAGTTTCGCAATGCGATGCATTTCCTTGTGTTGGCTATTGATGCACTCCAGTTAGTTTGTCCAATTCCACAGGCCTATATAATATTTTATATTACCGTAATAGAATTAAACAACAATCGCATTCTCTCTAATTATCGTGACGACACTTACGACAGCATTATATCAGCATAAAACTTATAGTGTGGTATGCTTTTTATCTAAAACTCATTTTGAAAAAGAATGGTCTGTAGAATGGGGGTACGTGGCAACTTAAGAAAGACGTGGGCGTCCTTCCATTACATTATATGTATGCACGAACGCACGCGCTCGGGTGCCCGCCTGCACGGGGTGCTGCACCAGCTTTTGGCACAAGTGCGCTCGGGTGCACGGGGTGCAGCACCCAGCTTTTGACACAACGCTGCCGGCACGCATTAGCCCGAAAAATACGAAGATTCTGTAGGCGCGGTGGAGAAGTGGTGCCAGTGCGTGTGTCCATGAGTGCGTAGGTTTTAGTAGTAGTAGTAGAAATTTTACCAGCGCTTCGATCAGTTGCACACTGCCTATATCGCGCCGAACTATTCCTGTGTTTTAACCACAGGCTCATGCACCGCTAGGGTGCGGAATTTGTCTCATTTTTGTATTATGAAATAGTTGTTGGGAGAACTTTATTGCCATTATTAATTTTATGTATAGTATATGTAATTCACAAAGGAAAAGGTATAGCCGTAGTTGACAATAGCATTTATCGTAATGGATTCGTCCCAGTTTGTGATAAAGGCCACATAGATAACGAAAGTCTTAGGGTATTTCTATTAAATTTGCCGCGAGGTCCCTCAGACAGCATTCCTCGGAAGATGGAGATCCGGACAATACAGGTCCGGATATCAGTCCCTCCGCTCGTCAGAGAAGCTGGGACACTCGGTCAACAAATGCAGGGCAGTGAGAGGTACGAGACAGTCGTCGCAATAGAGTAGCGGACGCCTCGTCCTATGTTTTATTAGAAACATAGATAAAAGTAATAGCAGATGTAATGAATACCTTGCACACATATTATTGCCCAGTTAATCAATTATCAGATCAACATACATATATAAATACCTTTGAAATTATTGAAATATACGTTGATAGTTGATATCCAGATGTATCCATAAAGGAGTTTATATATATATATTATTTTCTTGAGATTGCAAAATGTAGATGACGATTATAGAAGCAGTTGAAGAAATTGTGGAATCCGCGACGCGCGTTTCGCTGTTCTCCAGCTCATCAGGTGGGAAGATCAAACTTGGTAAATTTAGTTCTTAAAATCTTGCGAAATTTAG
>LQNS02277058.1:40292-51264 GCA_001587735.2 Parhyale hawaiensis | reverse complement strand
TTGGCGGAGGTAATTAAGAGAGAGATTCGAAGCTGAGCAACAGTGAACAACAGGCCCTAAGTGTAACGGAATAGCTGTAGCGGGGGTCCGGAGCTTAATCAGGGTTTGATTAAAATAATATTAAGCCGCATCTTCACGAGCCATCACTTCATCAATCACAAACACAAGAATCGACAAGCAAAAACACAAACATATCTCTTCCTTATCCCAACGGCATCAAAAATAGAAGCCACGAACACTTCAACGTCACGATACGCGAATTACGCATTCCATTACTATTACTCGATGTTCCAAACTCACTTTATCGGCCAGATATTTATTTTAGTTGTAGAAGCTGACTGGCGGATAAAACTTTATTTATACTGGCGAAAAGTATAGCTAAAAATTAACTCGCTGGCATCCCCTCACATGCAGCAATGTAAACGATAGAACAATAATTTCTCACTTTCTATTTATTAACATTTTTAATTTCTATTGCAATCCACACCGTATACATCCGTTTCTTCTTTTAAAACCTAGATCGTGCTCCATTGTAGCTCTTAAAATAATGAAAAGAAGAAAAAAAACAGATGTAACCAATTCAAATTCAAGGACTGGTATGACATTTGCTCTAAATGAACCTATTTCCAATTCATCGGTGCAATCTCACCATACTTAGGGGAGGAAAGAAGAAAAGAAAAAAGGAAGACTAAGAGTTCTTCTTATATTAGCTAGACATGAAAAGAACAAACGAAATTTGATGAGAGGGAGTACGTCAGTCTGACCGTTAGTCACCACTGAATGCTGTGACTATGCCTTCCTCAGCGGCGATGCAGCATCGCTAGCAGCAGAAGGGAAATCAAGAGATGCAGTATTGCTTCCAGTTACACTCGATGAGATCATTACTAGCAGCAAATCACCTAGTACGTTAGTGTGAACAACGAAGTTAAACCCAGTCCTCTGTATTTCCTAAATCTCGGTCTCATTCACCTTCGAGAGTTCAGACTAACCAAACCCTGTTTTATCCCCCCCCCCCCTACAATGCAACACAATATCCACCTGGCCATGGCTTTTCTAGACACCAACCTCGTCCTTAACGTGCGGACTCGTCAGCAAGTATTTCGATTCGCTTTGCAGCCCTATAAGGGATTTCTGGAAATCTGCAGGTTTTTTTTTTTTTTAGATGTTTTGCGATAGGAAGAGGCGCTTTTAGCTCGCCAGGAAGACGAATATTTTACAGTTGTTAGTAATTGGCAACATATAGCTGTCCAAAAGTTCGAATCAAACAGAAACAAAATTCGCTATGCGGGTTAATTTAAACAGAAAATGATGCTTTAACTTCTAAACAACATAACGAAGCCACATACATATATTTCCCGAGTGAAATATAATTGTCGAACTTTTTGTTTGACAATCTCCTTCGTGTTCGTGCTGCAACTTTCCAGCACTGTTGGCCAATAAATAGACAAACTTTGACGGCTAGCTGCCTGTGTTTGTCAGCATAAATCGTTCCGCGAGCACAAACTTCGACGAAAAAACGCGGCCTTAGACAAGTCGAAGCTGCATCCCCGGCAGCGTAATCGGAATGGTAGGAAGATACGTTCACGTGTGCAGCAGACTTGAGGTTAGACGCACGTCGTAACGGGTGTTATTTTATGGAGTAGATTAGATGAGCTGCATAATGTCAAACAAAAATGAGTTATAATAGCCAAGCTTAGAATTGCTGCGCTTCATACACAAAGTAAGAACATTAACTGTGGAATTTCTAGGGGTCACCCTAGTCTATAGGTTAATGCGCTAGTATCTACGCCAGTGTGTTTGTGTCACGCTCTTCACAAATACCAGAGATAGCAGAAAATTATAGATTTGACTTCAATTGTTAATCATTTCACCCGTATCACTTCTACGCTTTTAATTTCTCTTTACAAAATTTTACTCACTTTCCTGGGGCCGGATGCACAAACACCAAGTACCGTTACGCCTACAGGCTAACGCGACCGAAAGCCGATACCAGCAATGAATTCCAAACCCCAACAAACCAGGGCACGAAGCACCGACTGAACTGATGAGTTCGGCATTTACTGTGACATTCTCGAGAGAGAAAGTGTACACGTGAACCGCAGCACATGTAACCCTCCTAAAGACCTTGAAGGCAGGGACAAAAATGTAAAAGTCCGGCCATCCCTCTCCTATGGGACAGATTCACCAAATCACTTACAGCGCTCAGCTTACTGGCTGAACTAACAAGCCGGTCCAGCAGACGCCAGAGACTATATGAGCAGCTGAAGCCCAGACCTGTAACCAAAACTCAAACACAGGCAGCAAAAAGCATAAAAGCATCTGTGCACAACATCACTGTCACCAAACACAGAATTCACCTTACACAGGGGACCATCTTACTGGAAGCACGTGACACCAGTCGCCTGATATGCGGCTCAAAAGTGGGCTTCTCTACAAAGACAACACCGAGAATCAATAGTGAGCTAGACTCCTGAAGCAAAGTGTCCTCTATCTTCAGATGTGGATGCTACTGTAAAAGTATCCCAGACTGACTGACAGTGATAGATTTGGTTTACTGGCGTTCAGCTTCATACTCCAGGCCGAGCACCACGCGCTGATACCCCACAGATCTCTATTCAGAGGCTGGGCCACAGCGGTGTGCATGCTGGAGGCAAGTATCACTACTGTCAAAGTGGAATCGTCGGCATTGTTGATCATCGTGTTCTCTAGCAAAGAAAGCATGTCACTGGTGTACAGAACGAACAGCAGCGAGCAAGAAAGCTGCCCTGAGGGACACCAGACTCCACCGCAACTGAAGCACTGAAGACACTCTGCGTTCGCTCAGAAACAAAATCACGAATGATTGACAGAACCCCACCACCCACACCAAACAACTCGAGTTCATGCAATAGACCCATGTAGTTTACCCTGCCATACGCCGAGCTAAAGTCCAACTGTACAATGCGCGCGTCAGACCCACAATTCAGTACAGACTATAAATGATGTGATACCGACAACAATGTGTTACAACAACCCAAACCAGTTCTCTACGCGAACTGACCAACAGACAGCAAACCCGTAGCCTCGGCAAAGCGACCGAGCTCACAAGCGACCAATTTCTCGAACGCCTCCGACAGCATAATGGATCGGTAGTTGGTGACATGGGGTGACACCAGACCTTGGGAAATTGGAGTGATATTCCCAGTGCGTCAACAACGGGGATAATTTTCTAACCGTATCAGGTCCCGGAAGATAACTCTAAGCTTAGGGATAAGACCGCCAGCAAGCTGCTGATAGAACAAATGAAACGTGTCTAACAGCTCCACACCTCCACAAGGATGAGGGCCCAGAAGCAGCGCCTTGATAGTACCAGATCTGAAAGCCAAAAACGTTAAATGAGGTTCAGGGTGACATCCATGAGGTAATGACAACACATCTCTCTTCTGCTTCTTGTCTAAGTGAGTCAACAAGAGCTCTGCCTTAGCCAAGAGATCAGCAATGATACGACCACTGGGACCTACAATGGGCAGCGATGAAAGTTCAGCACCGAAACCCGAACCTTTTGGCTGACTATACTGACGAAGTGTCCGGTAAATACTCAACAGAAATTCCCTGGATCGCTGCCTCTGACGATGACGTGCTCGCTCTCTCTCTCATACACACGCTTAGCCTCGGATCTACAGTCTACATAGGTCTACCACAACGTACGGTCACGCGAACACCGCCAAGCCCAATAAGCCCCTTGATTAGTTCGTAAGCTAACCGACACTGGTCGTCAAACTACGGTTTGTTCCAAGACCAGGCCTCACATGAATAGTCAGTCTTCTTCGGAACAAGCCTCTCCAAAACAGTCGCAGTTAAGTGACTTCAACAATTGACAAAATGTACAGATTTAAAAAAATGCATTCAGCATAGCAAAAAGCACTATATTTGAGTTTGTTTGTATCTCCGCTAGCTAGTTAGGTACTTAGTTGATAAATTAGCCAGCGGCCGTCACGCCGTCATCAGTTTAGACGGAAGGAAATTAGGATATCTTTGAAGTATCCATTTGGGAAATGACCAATAGCAGAAGGAGTCAAGTTCACATTAGAGCTGCTACTGCCTGCTACTAAGCCTGACTAAGGTGTCTACACCAACGCGTATAGGAACAGCATACGCAGGGATAAATAGGAAAAACAAGGGTGTAAAATGACTATGAAGATACGGTTTCCAGAATTCTAAGCAATGGTACACCAGTTTAAAAGACATTTGAGGCAAGAAAACATATCAGCACAATGTACATAATTAGCGAAAAAGATCGGAAACATTGCACGGTCCCCCACATAAACCGGCTCTAACGTGGCCCTAGGCAAATGGTTCAACCCTCTAACTTACTCTACAATCTAAAGAAGAAACCCTCTAAAAGTAAAGTGAAAGATAAAGCGGAGCGAATTGGGCTGAAGAAAAATAGAGAAAGAGCAGCAATATTTACGTACATTAGATACGCTGCTACATCTGCAACTGCTCGCAAGTCTTTGATAGAGTATTCACGGCCTGACTTTGAATATTTTTCAACCTACTTATACATGATACGAGTGGCAGGCATCATAATTGTGGAACCTGCTTTTGTTCTGCAGAAATTCCCTGCGTTCCTTCAGTATTGGATAAAGGGAAATTAGGATGAAAAGGATGTGAGTTATTACAGACAAAGATTGCTTTTTATGTGGAATTTCCTCAGGTTGCAGATGGTTACTCATTCTCCTTCTCAATTTGACTGCCCACCAGTAACATGGTTTGATATATAAGTTTCTTTCTAATATAGGCATTTATTACAGTACTGTTTAGTTATTAGCTTATAATTTGCTATCTTTGATTTCGTTAGGCGCTCTGATATAATAACTGGCGTACGAAGAAATCAGCTTTTGGACTTGTTGGATAAGAGGCCTCAAGAAATAATGATGAAATGCATAATTTGGCGTAGAAAGAATGAATACATATTAACATTTAGCCAGTTTTTCTTAGTTATTTAGGGGCATTTAGTCGAAAATGCTAGTTTAGGAGTTTTATTGGTTAGGCATTTTTTACTAGCCCTGCTTACAATAGTTTTCATAGCAGCGTTGTGGTTGTAGAGTTGCAGGCCGCTGCGAGCAACTGGCCATGTGCAGCACCGGATGTGGACGCCGTCACGTTAGCTGCTGCGGAAAAGCGCTCAGATAGCGCTGCTGCACGTCTACGCAGCCAATATGCACTTCATGACTCCGTGGTGAGTCTTCGTCAGTTGTATTTAATTGATACGTCTTCTGGATTTTGCTTTTATTTAGCCAACCTTTCGACGTCCTCGACGAATGGCGCTTTCAAAGCCTTGAAAAGGACATTCGCTGAGACTGTCGAAAGCTCGGTGTATGGAAAATGCAGAAAACGAAATACTGTAGTTAAATAACACTGACAATAATGGAACCTGGATGTCCTCTATTTTAATCGATTATCTACATTGAAGCAAAGCTCAGGAGCCCCGTGTGTCATTTTCGAGTGTCGTTTCATTACCTACGTACGGCCTGAGGTCTCTCGTTGTGCCTACAATAAGTCATCGCCTCCTCACTTCAGTGACAAACTGAATGCGTCTTCTGTTAACTAAACATTACGTTGCCGAACTGAAGTTGTCTTGGAATTACCGAGTATTTCCATGCCACAGATGCTCTTTCACTGGCAGGAAAAATCCATTCAGTACCTTCCTGAACGCTTGACTGCCAACTGAACGTTGCATTTTCAAACTAAACATTTCATAGCTAAACTGGTACTGCGCGAAACCTCCGTCAAGTATTGCAGAGCAAACAGAAACTTCAATTATGGACCAAATTCACAGTTTTATTTCGGATTATCTCCGAAGTTTCTTCATCTATTCTTCATAACATTCCTAGCTGTCCCTGTAATTTTTTTGAAAACTTGATAACTTTTCCAGTAAAGTAGTTGGGAGACATAAAATCAAGCATTTAATCGAATGATCGGATCATCCACAACATTCGAACCTTAGTTCCATGCAACATAACTAATTTATGCTCAAAATTTAATGGAATTTGGAAATCTGTACATAGTTTTTGGGTTCATTTCGCCAAAGATAAATTAACACTGACTAAAAGTAATAACTATTAGCTATATAAGCAGCCATACTCACCAGCAGACCTGGCCAAGAAAAGAAGATCCGGAGCTCTAGCAGCGCCTGGTGACAAACTGNAATGGAAATCTGTCCATAGTTTTTGGGTTCATTTCGCCAAAGATAAATTAACACTGACTAAAAGTAATAACTATTAGCTATATAAGCAGCCATACTCACCAGCAGACCTGGCCAAGAAAAGAAGATCCGGAGCTCTAGCAGTGCCTGGTGACAAACTGTCAAGTATTGGTAGCACTGCTGCACTACACAGCAGAGCAAGACATCAGAGTTCTTTCTTGTTGGCAGAAATGCCGGGCTTCACCTCGCTAATTAATTCAGTTAGACACAAAGAGCAATAATTCAGTCGAATGCCAGTCTTCACCTGGCTAATTCATTCAGTTAGACACAAAGTGCAATAATTCACTGGAATGCCAGTCTTCACCTGGCTAATTCATTCAGTTTGACACAAAGTGCAATAATTCAGTGGAATGCCAGTCTTCACCTGGCTAATTCATTCAGTTTGACACAAAGTGCAATAATTCAGTGGAATGCCAGTCTTCACCTGGCTAATTCATTCAGTTCGACACAAAGTGCAATAATTCAGTCGAATGCCAGTCTTCACCTGGCTAATCCACTCAGACACACAGGATAATCATCTGCTGAAATGCCGGTCTCCACCAGGCCAATTTATTCACTTAGAAACACAATGCAAATATTTTCATTTCACACTTGAGTCCAACGTGTAAGAGTTGCTGAAAGGCCAGTCTTCTCCACATGTGTTCATCTCACACTTGAACACAGAGTCTATCGGCTGCTAGGCCTAGCATGTCAATGATGACGTCACTTACTTATAACAGTGCGGGACCTCCATATTTGTTTTGCAATGAAGCTAATGGATAGTCCAGCCTGGTTGTAAACACAAATTTTACCATTCTCGATATCCGTATAATGGGAATTCCGTGGTATTTTGCAGAGCCTATATTTACCATTTTATCACTGTTCACATGTGTTCTAGAGAATCGTGACGGCAATTAGGGTTTTTTGTGAATGTAAACTTATTCTTTTTCGACATTGTGAGGAAGAATGGAGAAACCAATTTTTCAAGAGTATCTTATATTTACTGCACCCCTAAAGCTGCACTTTTGGTCATACTTGTTTATTCTGGAAATTTAGCATGAAACTCATTATATACACTGATTCTCATGCCGTATAAAAGTAATAGTCAAATTTTCATTTAAAAATATGGCACAATGAAAAAGTTATTAGCATTTTTAGGGGGTATTTTATATTTATTCCCACCACTTTATGTATGGTACTATTAGATTTGACTGTGACTCATGTTTTGCCAACGTTGAAAGCCAATAATTAAGGATAGATACAGTTTCTATTAGCGCTCTCATGCATACAGACCTGCACTTTATTCTGACTATTCTCACTTTCAAACCTCAGCTGCTTTAAGTTTACGTCCAAGCTCAAATTGAGTACATGATCAACGTAGTTACATATTACAGAGCGAGATATGAGGCAGCGTACTATACAGGCTTGCCAAAGACCCGAGGACTTCCTAGCATTAAATTATTTTTTAACTTTTTTATATTGATTTCGTTCATTGGCGAATCATCATTTCTCTGGTGCTAAAAAAAAGGTCGACATATATGTATGATAGCATTGAATATTTTGGATACCGAGCTAAATTTTATATTAGCAGTGATGCTCGATTGCGGACTAAAAGAAGAATTCCGTTTCAGCGTATCATGAAGGGGAAGGTTTGTGTTGTTCTGTGTAGCATTTAAGCATAAAATACTAACCATTTTTATTCATCCAAGTTCGTAGGCGAAGTGCATCCTATAACAGGAAGTTTTCAAATATGAGTGTATACCGCCGCGAAGCAGAGCCATGTTATAACGTACGAAATATTCAAAATGGTCCTAAAATTAGGATTTCTAATTTTCCTTCTTCTAAATTTGGTTATTTGTGCCTCTTGTTAGCAACAACTGCTTATGTAATTTTCTTGAGGATCCGTCCGCAACTTTTTAACATCTATCACTGGACATCGGTTAACAAAATGACCTTCGGCGAAACCAAATTTCAACTGTTACGATACTGAAAAAAACTTCCTCTCTGAATCTACGTCCTACACGACGAGAGATGGGAACGCAATCGACCTGAGGGGTGAGAATACAAGATAAGGCCACTTTGAAGATCACGTGGCTTGAGTAAAATTAGATAGGCAGCAATAAACGAAGCAACAACAAGCCCGTTCCCAAAGAGATACCGAAACTTACACTCTGGCCCTCTATCAGCTATTGCCATTATGTCACTAGGATACAAATAACTAAGAAAAAAAAGGGGGGGGGGAACAATCTTAGTCAAAAAACGATCATGCATGCACGCAAGCACGGTCAATAGCCGCTGATATACGATGCCAGCAGTGCCAGTATTCTCGTCCATTTTTTCCATCGTGTGTGGATGTTTGGAATGGTCTTGATAGCTCTGTCTTTGCTGGTGCGGGTATTGGCAACAGAGCTATTCTGTGATCTCGTATCTTCTCTTTCTTTTTCTTTTGTTTTCCTTCAATCGCTGGACTGGTTGCGTGGGTGTTTGTTAACCTTATGGAGATTCTCCGTTCCCACGTCACCAGTCTGGCGTGATTTAATGAAGGAGTAAATGAATGGATAGCTTCTGGACACCGAATGCTGCCCTACGTAATCACGTAACACTTGACGGTATTTCTATCTTACAAACCCCGTTTTTGTTAGCTTGAATCATTTCAGTGAAATGGAGATTTAATTTTTTAATGTCTATGAACTAACCAGGAAGTTGAAGAAGGCTAAATCAACTCTGTAGGGAAGCAGTAGCAGGTGCTAAATTGGAAGCTCTCGCCTCTGAATTGTGTTTGTTATATTTTATCGAGATCACTACTTCCTACTTTAGCAGGATGTGTGTCACATAATGTGCTAGTATATTAGCGCCATTTGGGGCTTAAAATGAAAAAAATCGAAATGTATTTACTCAGAGTATTTAATAAATTTGTAAAAATGTATTTAATTACATTTTACCGATGTATTTCCATAGTATTTAAATAGTTTAATGAATTTGCAGTGCTTGGCATCTTCGTTTATGGTACCATGTTGCGATGGCAAAATCGATGGTACGATGTCCATCGAATGCAATACCATAGTTCTCACCATCGGAACGAAAAACTGCCTATTTTCATCGGCGATGACCTACGATGAAATAACCATCGGCGATGGCCATTGAAGGGTGCCACAATCGGCGATGGGCCATCGCATTAAGACATTTCATGAATACAAAGATCTCAAACCACAAACATCGAATAAAAGCAGCATCTCATAACTTCGGCCTGTGTGCGATTTTTACACCACTAATACTATTCCTATCTGATAAAAGGTGCGAAATGTAAGGCCCAGGTTATTAGGGTAAATTAAAGCCCGCTTGAAGCCTGCCTAGTATAGCTAATAAGCTCCAAATGTAATGACCTTCCAAGACTTAAATAGTAATTGACATTGTTAGATCTGAAGAGGTCAGTAACGACATTTAGTATTTTTGTTGACAATATTTAGGTATAATTAGACATCCAAAGACGTTTTTCATGAACAACGTTTTCGCCGTAAATGCTTAGTTTTCGAGATACATGATATTAAAGTTCTCATTGTTTTTGTATGAGAGAAAATAAGATTCCCCTTACGACAAGCACGATATCGCTTCACACTGTTTATATATACTGTATATGGCTGGATCGAACACTACATGCAACGGAATTTGACAAAAAACCGGCGCCAAGTGTCATCAGCTGAGGTTAGGTGTAACGTTGAACTTTACACCTAACGACCGAACAACTCCACGGGGCTTTTCTCGTATGTTTCCCGACAGATAAACGCAATGGGCCTTCCTTGGTCCGCCACCACCACCAACCACCACGCTACTAGCGAGCCCCTTCTAATGAGCTCCAGCTGATGTGGTTAGGTGAGGTCAGGACTGGTTCTGCTAGCGTCCTGAAATGTTTCTTACAGCATTTATGTGGGCTTTTAGTGTTTTATTGGTTTATAGTGTTTAGGTAAATAATATTTTTTGGGTTATAAGTGTTTTATTTACTTAGCATCGATCTTTGATCGGGCTTACTTAACGTCAATCTTTGATCGTTAGTAGAACCAGTCTTTGCCCTTACCTAACCTAGATGAGAAAAAGCTCATTGGACGTTATCAAAACCAGTCCTGGCACTTGCCTAACCCAGATGAGAACGAGCTCATTGGCCTGTAGATTATTACACTTAATGGTCTTTTATACCGTTAAAATACACCCAATGGCTGAAATATGAAGTTACGGACATCATTATACTTAAACCCTTTGTTCGCTATGTATACGTATTTCTCGTTGAATATTAGCAAAACCAGTCCTGGCTTGCCTAACCATGAATGAGTAAGAGCAATCTTATTGCCGAAAGCCAGTGATGGGCACCGTTACATGATATCGGAGGTCGTTATCCGTTACTCGTTACTTCAATAAAATTACCGGGGCGTTACCGTAACTCGTTACTGCCACAAAATTGCACGGGGCGTTACCGTTATTCGTTACTGTAATGGCCGTTACTTCATTACTCGTTACATCTAAGTTTTTTTTTAAAACTCACCTGAACATAGTAAAGAAATTGCTACTGTTATTAACTATGTCAAAGCAGGCCTAACTTGAATTTTTTGCCGCAGAGCTCGTATAAATATCTTTATTATAATGAAAGTAACATTCTAGGAATTTGGTAACTGATCTCTATTTTCCGTGTAAGAGAAATATCCGTAAAAGATTTAATATCTGTTGGTGTGCAGAATGAAAGCTTTCCAACATACG
>LQNS02277058.1:18553-29027 GCA_001587735.2 Parhyale hawaiensis | reverse complement strand
CTATATCCTACTAACATAATGGCAATAGCTCATAGAGTGCCGGGGCGTATGTTCCGGTGTCTCTTTGGGAATGGGCCTATTGGTTCGTCTACTGCCGCCTATCTAATCTAATCTAAATCCAAGTATGCGACACACATCCTGCAAAAGGAGCAATTAGTGCTCTAGATAATGTAAAAAACACAATTCAAAGGCGAGAGCATCGAATTTGGCTCCTGCTATTGCTTGCTAAAGAACTGATTTACCTTCTGCAGCTTCCTGGTTTGTTCGTAGGCATTAAAAATTAAATCACCCTTTCACTGAAATTATTCAAGCCAACAAACACGCAGTTTGTAGGATAGAAATACTATCGAGTGTTACATAGTAACTTGAGGCAACATTCGGTGTCCAGATGCTATTGCGGGGCTATTGGCCCTAACAATACAGGGGATCGTCGAAGGTGCAGACCGTCAACTACCTTACCTTGATGATTCTTCGGTCGAAGACCAGGTGGCGCTATGTACGCGACCCCTCTTGTGCAGAGGTGATGCTTCAGTCCGTGACCAGCGGAATGGCTAACAACGAGTTATCCCCGCACTGCACATAGAAACCTACAGCAGGTTTATCTAGCACTTTCATCAGGCATGCGTCCAGTACGTTTTAAATTTCGCAGTCTCTGTAGCGGTGACATTTCGAATGTGGCGCGGCATTCTGTTGAACAACTTGCCCCTCCCCCTGCACCGCAAACTATTAGAATATTTCATGGCCATTGCATCACCACCAGGTTTGATCGGAATTCGCACTTCACAAGTGCGACCAATACGCTCTGAGGATCTGTCCCAATGACGTAGACAATAATCCCTTCTAAAAATTCCCAAACATAGATGATCGTAAAGTACTCAAATCTCTTTTGAATTGAATACGTTTGAAGCTGAATCAGTCTTCTGTGATTGTGTAATTCTTGCATGCCCCGGATTCTGCAAGTAAACGATCTTTGCATACCCTCAAGGCACTCTATCTAGGTCTTTCTGTTTGCTTACCATCCACAGAGGTGAACAGTATTTAATCCTTAGCGGTATCAATTGTTTCTATAAGGTGAGCATTGTATTAAAAGCGTGGTTGGACGTCTGTCGAGGTTCATCATATAACGTTTCTAATGACTGGTACAGACATTAGATTATATAATCTGATGTCTCTACCAGTCATTAATAACCTAATATAAGGTGAGCATTGTGTCTGTCTCTCGTGAAGAGAAAGTTCGAAGCACCCATCCGCTCCACTTCTTAGCTCTGGTAACAACTCGAGCTACGTCATCTTCAAAGCGGCCTCATCTTGTATTCTCACCTCCTCCCAAGTCCCTTTAAATTTGCTTGCTTTCGATTTCGCTCCCATCTCTCGTCGTGTAAGACGTAGATTCTGTAAGAGAGAAGCTTTCCCCGTATCGTTACAGTTCAAATTTTGTTTCGTTTAAGGTATTGTTGTCAACCGATGTCCAATGAAATATGTTGGTTACATCTAATTGCACATTCCGTACGTCCTCCGTTGACTGTACCCCTGCCAATTTCAGTAAATCATCAGTGAACGATGAGGGAACGCAAACTTGCATTGGTGCCCCGCATCATTTATCATGATGAGGATGAGTATCGGACCAGGGTACATTGTGGGGCTCCACTGAGTATCGTCTGTCGTTTGTAAACTTCATTGGTTATGATTACAATTCGGGTTCGGTTTGTCAGGAGAGCCTCGATCCATCCAAGACAGTGGTTCTTAACCTGAGGGGAATTCCTCACTGGTGAGGAATGGCGGAGTTGCAAGGTAGGGAATTTTTGTCATTTGTTCCCACCCACAAAAATTAATAGTATTTCAAAATCTAATGCATCTAATATATTTCTACTTACTTTACTAATCACAACCATTTACAAACTGCCTTAAAAATATAACTATTCAGCCGCGCCCGGGGGTTGGAGATGCTCAACTTGCGCCTTTTTCCTGTCAGTAGCGCACTGACCACTCTGAGACCTACCGGCAGAAAATAATTAATAATAATTAGCTTTTATTAAGAACACAATGGGTTCACAAAATATGCTTACAAGCTTACAAGTAACAAACAAAGTAGCCAAAATTGAACCTAGTAATTAGGCCCAGTCACAAATACTGGTGGCCACGTACAATGAGAATAANGAGACAAAAATCATTGACAATTTAAAACGCGCCCTAGTCGGCGCACGAGCCTGTGGTTAAACACAGGAATAGTTCGGCGCGATATAGGCAGTGAGCCACTGAAGCGCTAGTAAAAACTTCTACTACTACTAATAATAATGATATAAATAGAGCACTCTGAGAGCGCATACCTCCACCAAGCGAGGCAAAGGTAGCAAAAACATTCAAATTGGCTCTGAAACCATAATTTTCTTTGTATAAACTCCAAAATGCAATCATTTGTGCCTTTTGATTGTAATAACAGCTTGTGCAATTTTCTTGAAGATCCGTTCATAACTTTTTGACTTATACTGCTAGCAAACGTTATGACAAACATGAGTAAACATGCAAACGAACCTACCGATCTGCACCAAAATTTAATCATATATGTCTTTTAACATTACTAGCAACTCCTATAAATTTCATAAAGATCCATTCATTATTTTTTTTAGTTATTGTGATAACTAGCATAAAACAGTGACAAACGAACAAACGGATCATTACCAAAATTTGGTCATTTACTCTTTGTTATATACCTAGCAACTCATGTTGATTTCATAAAAATCCCTTCCTAACTCTTTGAGTTATGGCATTGAGAAAATGAGGCAGACAAACAAACAAACGGATGGACATATATTCACCAAAAGTTAATCATCTGTTCCTCCTAATAAACCTAATAATCACTGTAAATTTCATCCAAATCGGTTGATAACTTTTTTAGTTATCTTGGTGACAGACAAACACGACGAAAACATGACCTTCTTGGCGGAGGTGGTTTAGTTAGTGTTTCGCTCATTTCCTGGCCATCATCTACAAAGATCCTGTATCATTCACCAGTGGCCCGATTTTCGATTTTACCGAGGAATGCTGCGATGCATAAGCAAAAAATATTTGCTATTGCTTTTTATTTTTTCGACGGCCTGCTTCATCGTGTGATCTTATCTAGCTTCTTTTTGCAGTTCGTCGTTATAGAAGCTTCGTTGATTACTGGCATTTGATTGGTTTAGCTCGTTTCTCAGGTAGTCCCTTACGAAATTTCTGGTGTCGACATATACAGTATTAATTTTTTTGCCTATTAAAGTACTTTAGGAGGCCTTACCAGAATTACCAGAAGGCACATACATATCTGCAGCAGTGCGACTACTCGATCTGCGGTTTCGTTGACTTTACAGTTACTGTTATTTCGGCAGAAGTTAAGGCAAAGGGGTCATCGCTCGAGACGCGATTGAGGGGGTCGTCACAGACTTTTCAAAACTTTTTTATTTCCAGACCGATTGTTCTGAAACTTGAAAAGTATAAGTTATTTTGAAAAAGAAACAAATTTTGTTCAAACAACTTTTTCGACTAAGGCCTTAGTTTTCGAGATAATGAGAAATATATATCTAGATACCAACTGATTGTTGACCTCAAGCGTCGAAATTTGGCTGCGATGTACATTTAATATAAAAAGGCGTCTGCTCAGCGGGAAGATTCAACTACTACGATATCATTCAGCAATGAAAGGCGGGATCCAGAGACTGGGGATTCAGAGGCCGCAGATTCAGAGCTATATTTGTCACCGGTACTCCATGAGCTGAAATTATATGGTATCTCAACTTGTTTTTCAGTACATGAATTGTCTCCGATTAAACTCTGAACAGCGTGACGGAGAAACGGACTAACATTGGAGCAAGGAAGGGAGAAAGGGGCAAGCGACCAACAACTGTGTTTTATTATATAGTGGATTCCACGGGTCCACATAGACAGGGGCATGCTTCAGTAACTATTATCATAAAAAAGGCTGGTCGTATAAGATATCATACATCGAATCTCGGTGTTGTTTGTGAAGCTGATGGGGAATTGCCAGGGTACAATGGGAAGGTTTCACTGATCTATCTGAAGCGCCTTGCCAAACCGTGAAAGTTTCACGGATGCTGCTAGTCACTATTACTGTACATAGCTGATGAATTTGAACTCGTTTTTACAGTAATAGAACCGGGTATGACAACACCAGATTTTTTTTACTTGTTTACTTAAATAAGGAGATACTATTATAGTCTGCAATGGGTGAACTTATGCGTCATGGAAACATGTATGTATACAACGCAGAAAGTGCGGATATATCACTTTTATTTTGTACCAATATTACTTACCTAGGCATTTACACACCACGGAGCACAATACATCCGCAATGTATTAATCTTCATGAAGCAAAGGTAGGGTTAATATTCGGGTTCAAAATACAAGCGATTAAAAAAGTTAAATTTCCACTGTTAGATCAACAATCGGGGAGAATATTTGGAAACTTTCACAATTGTCACTCGTAGTGGTTGTCGTAGGATTTCTTTTCTTTTCTGACTTAACTTCAAGAAACTCTGAAGTCCAACAATCTCTTTAGCTACGAGTGTATTTTTACTCTCTATTTTGTCAGAGAAAATCGTGGCATGTACTACATGTATGCATCAATAGCTCACTTCTTTTATGGCTGAACATCCAAGTATTGGAAGTTTACACAGCACAGTTTGCAATATCTGGCATCATACGTCACTGAATTAAACGCAGTTGAAATTTATCACTTCTAAAAATATGTAGAGCAATCTGTACACATCCACGGACAACCGATTGTGCCTTCTATTTGTCTGTGCCTCTATAGTCAGACCAGTTATTGCATGATAAAGTCACGTCAAGCAGTAATAAGTAAGTACTATATCCATTTAAATGCTCTTGCCGGTTACTGTGATTTAAGCATTAATTGTGTAACAGCTTAGGAATTTTATTACGTATATATTCTTTATATAGTGCCAATAATGGAAGAAATTTTTCTCACAAAATTTTTTGTTTGTGGATGAGAATTTGAATTCAAGACCCGAAGATGGCCAATGTCGTAATCTGACACGGTTTACAGAATTCTCTCAATGTAATTCTTTCATGTAATTCTGAAAAATATTACGCTGAGTTGTACAGAGACAATATTAGTAAATACACATGACAGGTAGAAGCTTTGAGAGAAGATTCTGAGGTTGCCATACATTGCGATGTAATAGCATGCAACAGTAGGCATAATAGTATGCAATAGTAGCATTAAGTTTGGTTTAGCTGAATACCGTCCAGTATTAAGCTTGATCTGCTTCAACACGATGTCTTAGCAGTCAAATAATAAATATTCAGTAAATGTTGTATTTTAAAACACAACTCGCAGAAACATACAGCACACAGCACAGCAGACCCACCACGACAAATGTGTGGCTAGCGGTGGGTGAACTCGAGAAGCACCGGTTTCCCTTCACTACAACAGGCTGTAAATATGGTAACGAAAACGTGGATATAAAAAGCAGAAGGTAATAACTGTGACCGTCGTTGAGCGGAAATCCTATGAAAGTAAAGGTAATATTGATGTATGCTAGAGTGTCCAAAGCCTCGCTAATGGTCTTTCAAAGGAGAGAAAAGAAGGAATTTCTAATGTGCCAAGAGATAATCCCGGAACCCATCTACCAAAGAACACGATTCATGGTAACAGCATTTTGGGGCAGGAAAGGAAGCACGATATCAAGATCTGTAGGACTAGTAGGACAAATGAAGAAAACTGGGTGCGGAAAAACTATTTTGAAGGCCTGTAGCTATTCCGCTCAGCTCTGGGTACTGGAGCCAACTAAACATGGTCGAACGTCCATAACCTGACCAAACCTCACTTAACCATATTATGCATGACCCATCCCATGCTATAGCTATTTCTGACGCGCTTTACTATCATGTAAAATACTACTTGTGATAGTTGAACTAAGGCCAATGAACACGAAACCCAATAAACTAAAAGAATATTACAAATAATCACCTCCATATAATTGGTGAACTAACTTTGACTTTTTTTCCTCTACGTTTTACGACACAATTGAAAGAATTCTTATGATGCTAGACTTGAGGCGTGTTCAATTGGGCACTAGAATAATTAAGCTTTCTATGCTTGTCTTGTTCTAAACTTCATAAAAGTGCGCTGGCTTTGACCTGGTGAACGTAAATCGGTTACACAGGAGACTTCCAGAAACTCAATCTGACTCCGCAAAATGGAGTTTTCAGCAGGCGCAACGTAACCGTTTTACTTCTAAAACTTGCAGCGCGATTGAAAGTGACAAAATAAAACTTTCGGGCTGAAGTTTCCGGCACGCCAAGCTTCTAAGGCTTAAATTCGGCGCCCATCGAACAGGCCCTTGTTTTATGCAACTTAAGAAGCACGAGTTGACAACAGCGATGTACCAGTATTATCGGGGCCGGCAAAAACGAAAAATTGTCGGTATCATACACTTTTTTACTAGACTTTACATCTTATTTAGAGGATTTGTCAGATCACCGATCTTGCTGTACGTATCTCTTGACAGTAGAGTCAAGTAGATCTCAGATTTGGATCGATTGCCGTCACGGTCGCCTGTCACACTTCAGGGTGAAACGGAGCGATGTTAATTAACGGACTTTACTGGCGACAGCCAACCATTTCCAGGGAAATTAGGGAGTCCGCTGAGGGCTGCGGCAAAATCGTGTTTGAGGAAGATCCAATACAAAAGATCTTTATCGAAACATTTCAATAATAATAGTATAAAAAATATAAATTTACAATTAAGAAACAACGTTACTGTTACGATACGCCGTGAATTATTTGTTCTATCCAACTCTTGTAAGGATGGATGGCTGCGTAGATGGTGAATGGTAGCCCACATCCGTTTGGGACTTGCGCGGACACAATGCCGGACACGGCCCACCGCTCCTCCGCGTCCGAATTCAAATTCTGCATGAAAGGTCCACCGGACGAGCCTGGCGGCAGATGTCGCTCCGAGTCTGTGGAAATAATTGTGTAAATTTCGACAAGTTGTCTAAAGCCATCGTATTTCAGTGTCTAGTGTATCATACATATGTAAACAGCATTTGTCTTACGGGAGATGCAAGGCTGAATCCTTAACTGAAATCAGGAACTCAAAACATCTGCAGTACCAGAATGCAAATGCAAGTAGAGTGTACACCAGCAGCGGGAATAGATACTTAGACACATCCGCTGTTCGGTATTAAATTTAGTATTTTAACCCAAGCTTCGTGCAGACTATGATTATTATTATTAAAACTTCACGCTTGAGCTCCCACGGACAGGTACTACAACCCAAATGGAGCACCTTGCAACACCGGGAAGCCCAAAACGCTACTAAAAGAAATCCAGCAAGAAAGCAATTAACACCTGATTTAAACGCCTGCAGGCCAATACGACCAAAAGCCGATGCTGGCAACAAATTACTAACCTTAACCGACCAGGGCACGAAGCACCGACCGAACTGATGAGTTCGACATCCAACATCATCCAACGTGAGAGATTCCCCCCACCCTCACCCCCCCGCACGTAGCTCATGATCATTTTCGAAGGCTTAGTCGACTTCAGCTGGATTTAAGAATTTATTCGGGTAGGCTTTCGACAATCTATACCAATGTTGTCGAGGCTTGTAAGGTAAAACGGTTTTGGAATCTTTTAATTAAGGAGCGTGTTAAACCGGGCGCCGATATGAAGCCTTCGAGGCTTGACTTGTGTGAGTCTTCAGGCAGCAGCCTTGGCTTTTCTCTTTTTAATCGTGTAGCAATTATTGGAAGCAACGCGATTACATTGACTGAGCCTCCAGAATCGAATGCGCTCTAACTCTGAGTGGTACCAAAGGTACTCGCTCACGTGCTTTTAACCTACCTCTGGCTGACTGGCTGCACATACTAGTGCGCATTGCAATACTATATTGCGTGTTTGAAAGTTTCTTGGGGTATTACAATGCAAATATAAATATATATATATATAGTAACTTGGAAGCAGCTTTTCAGCTATGGAAGTTTTATTGAAGGCGACAGAGAACTTACTGTTAATAATACATTTATTAACCCTTTCCAGGTCTCGAAAACATTTTACACAATCATTATTGCCGATGCTGTACAGTAGCTCTTCAATGTAGGCCTCAACGTTTCGACTACCTCTGCACTCTTCAGGAGGAGATGGTAGTGCTGTAGGAGGTGGTGCGGAACCTTCCATGCTTGATGATGATGATGATGATACTGCTGGCTGTGTTTGCGAAGGTCCTCTTGTCACCTCGGTGCGCGGTGAGTGCGTTGAGCGTGGTCTCTGATTGGTCGAGACGGGAGACTAGTGGGCAAGGCACCGCTAGATATTGGCCGTCCGTCGTTCCATATCTCGTTGGGGCTAATGGCCTCCAAGAAGTTGCAGCGTTCTACAGATGCCGGTGAAGTGGGATTTTACGGATGGTTGGTTTAGTTGTATCAGAGTTGCTTCCTCGATTGGCAACTGGTGATTATCACTAATTTTACAGAGAATTTTAGTGTTGATCACGAGTGTTTCCCAGTAGATCGGTCGATTGTGGACGTTTCTAGAGTGATTAGCTGGGTTTCCTGATTGCAGGTGCATCGTTAGTCTCCGGGATGGTGTCGCGGTGGTCATTCCGATATACGATTTAGGGTAGAGTTCACAGTCTCCAACGTTGCACGTAAATTCGTATACGACATTGTCTGCTGTGGTTCTGGAGGGGGTGGTGGTGGACTATTTTTCATCAGAAGCTCGACGGAGTGGCCATGGGATCAGCATTAGGAGTCACTTTCGCAAACTTCTGCATGACTCACACTGAGAATACAATTCTACATGACAATGCACTTCGACCCAGCATCTGCTGCCGGTATGTCGATGATTGCTGTGTGGTGGTGCGAAACGAGAAACATCTGCAGCAACTCTGTGCAGCATATGAAACAGCATCCGTCCTCCATTTCACGCATGAGTTGAGCAGTAAAAACAAAATCAACTTTTTGGACGTTAAAGTCGACGGCAGCGGGAACAAATATTTCACTACAGTCTACAAAAAGCCAACAAATGCAAGAAACTACCTTAATGCAACAAGTGAGTGCCCGGAGCGATATAAAACAGGTACAGTCAGAGCACTCATACATAGAGCATCCAAGATTTGCACAACCTGGTAAAGCATTTCACTCCTCAATTATGCAGCTCAAACAACGGCTACACTAACTCATTTTTCTGACGACATTCCGAACAAGTACCTGCAAAGAAAGGAACCACTTGAGACAACAGAAAATCGCGGTGACATCGAATTATATTACAAGAACCAATTGTCACCGGCCTACATAAGTGATGAGCGTGTCCTCAGATCCATCATCCATAATCACGTTACTTGCAGGAATCCCGATGATGAAATCAAACTCATCATCTACTACAAGAACAAGAAAACCTCCCAACTTCTGATGAAAAATAGTCCACCACCGCTTCCAGAACTACAGCAGGCAAATGTCGTATACGAATTTACGTGCAACGTTGGAGACTGTGAACTCTACCCTAAATCGTACATCAGCGTGACCGCCACGACAATATCCCGGACACTAACAATGCACCTGGAAGCAGGAGGCCCAGCTTATCACTATAGAAACGTTCACAATCGACCGATCACCAGGGAAACACTCGTGAACAAAGCTAAAATTCTCCGTAAAAATAGTGATAATCACCGGTTGCCAATCGAGGAAGCAATTCTAATCAGAGTAAACTAGCCATCCATAAACTCCCAATTCACCGGTGTCTGTAGAACGCTGCAACTTCTTGGAGACCATCAGCAAAAACGAGATATGGAACGACGGACGGCCAATATCTTGCGGTGCTTGGCCGACTGGTCTCCCGTCTCGACCAATCAGAGACCACGCTCAACGCACTCACCGCGCACCGAGATGACAAGAGCACCTTCGCAAACACAGCCATCAGTATGAAATTATGCGTTTTTTTTTTCACAACAATGAACAGCTACACAGCGACGAAGCCAAAGAAACCATTTTTAGAGAATACTGGAGCAAAATTTTTCAAATTACAGAAGAAGAGAATAGAGAATTTGATGAAACACACGAACGAACAGTTCTAGAGCATCTCAACCGCCTACGCCCCATCACTNATAAGCCATAGTATTTAGCAATACAAATGTATTGAACAAACTTTACTTTCATTATTCACCTAAAGAACTAACGGAGACCGAGCAACGAGTTTGCTCCCCGTGGCAAATTTTCTATTTCTCTTAACCTACCCGGTTAAAACCTATCTACCAGAGAACATGCTAAATAATGTCTGCATCATAATGAACCACTGTCTTTCCACGGGTTATTTCCCAGACAGCTGGAAAAAAGCAATAATAATCTTCTTGTCGAAGCCAAATAAAAGTCCACTATCACACACTAACTACCGCCCGATTTCACTTATCGACCTACAGGCCAAACTATTCGAAAAACTTATAAACACCAGACTACA
>LQNS02277054.1:3374-14419 GCA_001587735.2 Parhyale hawaiensis | reverse complement strand
TCAGCTTTGGTCCCGAAGAACGAGTGGCACTTTTGGCAGTTGTGCAGTTATTCTCCGGAAAGGACTTCATTTTCTGGCGACCGCGGTGCCTTTGAAGTTTTGATTGGTTTAGTTGTAAGGATCTGGCTACCACTAGCGGCGATGGAGTCGCTTTATATGTGCCAGGGAGTGAGGGAAATCCAAAAGTTCCAGAATACTTAGCGAAGTTTCCTCAAAAACAATGGTACCTCCATGGCGACTGGGGCTGTTGCCGTTGAGGAAAGACTTCACAACGTTCAGCATTTTGTTATCGATAATCAAGTAGACCTGTCAGGCGCTCTGTACAGGGTGTCATATGAAAAATCGAGCTAAATGTTGAATATATATTTTTTATAAGAACTGCTAAATTTGTGAATATGCAAGTGTTATGCTTAATTATTATTTACTCCATTTAGGTTTTTCTGCAGAAATATAAAACACATGACTAAAGGTGGCTTGTGAAATATATAGGTGCGATTTTTTGTGCACATTGCGTCGGGTGCCACAGGTATTCACTTTCATGAACGTGTCACAGCCATACCGGAATGGTTGACTCCATGGCGAGCCTAACTTAAGGCGGCAGGGCTCCCTCCTCCCTATCAAAGCTCCTTAGGGTTGTCCAAGCATGAGATGAGTACATGAAAGGCTGTCTTTGTGATTACTTCGAACTTCCATCAGTGAAATATAGGGAAAATTAGGATTGTACGGGTCTGAGATATCACTGAAGAACATTCCTTCTTAGGATGATACGGGTCTGAGATATCACTGAAGATTGAAGAACATTCCTTCTGTTCCTTTACCTTTCGAAAACTCGGTATCATAGTTACACCTTCCTATGTTAACCTGCCAAAATTTCACAAGACCTTAATGAATTAAATTTGGTCAAGTTCGAGCCTCCCACCTGATGAGCTGGGGCTACAGCAAAACGTGTCGTGGGTAACAAAATTTCATCTGCTTCAATCCACTATATAATAAAACCAAGTTGTTGGTCGCATGCTCTAATGTTGGTTCGTCTCTCCGTCACGCGGTTAAGAGTTTAATAGGAGAAAATTCATGTACTGTAAAACAAGTTGAGATACCATACAATTTCAGCGCTTGGAGTACCGGTGACAAATATAGCTCTGGATCTCCGGCCTCTGGATCTCGGGCGCGCTATCGTCGTTCGCGACGATTTGTGTGCGTGTTTGTGTACGCAGATCGTGTGCGTGTGAGCGGCGTTTAAGTTGGTGCGCCGCGCTGCTCGTTGTATCGCTGATTAAGTTAGGTTACGTTAGGTTAGGTAAGGTTAGGTAAGGTAAGGTAAGGTTAGGTTAGGTGAGGTTAGGACGTAATGTTAGGTAAGCTTAGGTAAGGTTAGAAAGGTTAGGTTGGGTTAGGTCAAGGAGGTTCTAATAGAGAGAAGTGCACCCTATCTATTTATCCTACGGGAGCGTTGCGAGTAAACTTTTCCCTCAAACTGGCTAAGTGGCTTATCCAATCGGAGAGCGGCATTGCCTACGTGAAGTATTGCCTCACGTAGGAATGAGTCCTGAGCTCAAATTTTTGTTGCCATTAACCATCGACAAAATTCCGAGCGGATGGAAGTACCTATGTAAAGGAAACTTGTATCCTGTATACCAGCTTATGATGAAAGTAACAGGGCAAGCAGTGGGATATAAATCTTTTGACACGATTGTCTTGCAAAAATATTGAAGAACTGCCTGTCTGGATCTTCCTTTACTATATGTGCTGACCACTGCCACTTCAGCCAGTTTAAGATCTCCAAACGCCAGCTTCAGTCACGTGACAAAGCCATGTGTTTACTCGCCCAGGGAAGGCTTGCGCGTATTCCTCCCATTGAAGCTTCTTGGGTTAGGTTAGGTAAGGCTAGACTAGATTAGAAATTTAGGTAAGGAAGTTAAGTAAGGGTAGCTTAGGCTTGGCTAGGTTAGGTTAGCCTAGGTAGTGTTTATTTTAGTGGTGGCGCGTGCAGGAAAGCATACGTGAATGTAAAATCGTCGTGAACAACGATCCTTAGCCTCTGGATCCCCGTTTCCATTGCTGAATTATATCGAAGTAGTTGAATCTTCACGCTGAGCAGACGCCTTTTTATATTGAAATTTATATCGCAGCCAAATTTCGACGCTGGAGGTTCAACAATCAGTTGGTATCCACAATACGGTTAGCCCTGGGCATTTCCAGTGAATTATTTTGACTGAACTATATTTTTCATAGTGCCGTGCAACTTAACGCTTGATCAATTCTATGCTGATATTCACTCCATATCTTGCGGGAGTGATATTTTGCTATCGCAAAACTCATGGTTGCACAGCTTGTGTTTCACTAATGCAAGATCAGGCCTCAGGGATGAGACCTATAATACAGCAAAACCTATACTGGGATCCGGAACAATAAGAAGCTCAATCACAAATTTTTTGCCGTCATTTTTGACAGCTGGGCCCTCTAGTATTTAATAATCGGAACTTGTGTGAGAAACTTTTATCTTCCAGCAACTGCGAGTTTTACTTTAGGATGCATCGCTAGTCTTAACTTTGCGTTGTATGTTCCAGTACTTCTTCAGAAATCGGGAGAATTGGATTATCTTCGTCTGCAGTCTGCGATTCTAACTTCTGTTTTAGATTGTTATGTAATGTGTGTTCGCCAGTTGTAGGATTTATAGCTACTGGTTATGAAGTCTACCATACTGATGTGCCAAGCTTAACGTGCCCTATGGAAGAACGTACACTTCCGAGCTCGAGTGCATCTGTATGTCTGCATTCCATGCAGTAATTGGTGTCGACTCAACGGATAGCTTTTTAAAATTTAAGATCATTGTGCCCATGAACGTGTTTCAAACAATGCTCAAAGTTCCAGAAATAAACGTTAACTTTGACCCTTCTTAGGGAAGAGGCACAATTATTTACAATCGTGCCTACAAGCAGACAGATACCGAGTTTCTAAATCTATGAAACAGCGGATAAATCTTTCAGAAAAAAAAAACAATACATCTTCTCTTCAATAAACTGCAGACAAGTAATAAATTTTGGCGACACGCAACCAAGATCGACAAGTTAAATTTTACAAGAGTGCCTGGAAATGAAAAAAAATTACGGAGTTTCTTACTCAAGCAAACTTTCGAATGACATCCGTCAGCAAAATCTTTGACAGGCGCTTCCAAAGTTCTTCGGATTTGAGCGACGTCAGCGAAAATTAATGGCCGGAAGAGCAGACAGATGAAGTCGCTCGTATTTGGGCTATCACGACTCCGGCGACGAATTAGTGGCTTTAAATTGATAAAGAAAAGTAGGGTACCCATGTAATAAAAAAGGAAACTACGGCATCGACATACCTTTATTTAACTCATTAACGGACTTAATATCTATCCAGCAGTTGTTTGCTTATTGGACCGTTATTTCCACCAACTTGAAACGATTAAAAAATTATATGAATTCGCTAACGGGATAATAAGTATTCTGCATCTAGCTCCCGCTTATAAAACGAATGAATAACACGGAGGAACTAATCAGTATACTAACATGTAGAGCCCTTGTGTATGCGACGTATTAATAATCCGAATTTTAAAAATTAATGTGTTCTGCATGTAGCTTCCAACTATAATACGTACGGTATCAGTCAAGTTTTATATATAGAGTCTGTATAAATGCTAGAAGCTTCGAAAAAAAAAATAATAATAGGGAATTGTCTTGCAATGTTTGAACAATTGTACCCATTGATGAAACACGTTAAGTTACTTATTTCACACATGAGTATACATGTGTGTAGTAATGAACGGCATGTTCTATATAAGTATATAGGCTCGACTCAGCCGAAAGGGGCCGCTTACATAAAGTTAGAATTCATTTTATAATACAGTGAAAATTTTTGAGATCACAAAGGATTAGAAAAAATTTTAGAATTATTATTATTACTAGTGCACCAAACGCAACCCTTTTGTTGAATAAGTCATGAAAGTATGTATTTGAAAATATCTTACTATCCTATCGAAAAAGTTCACAGTACTCCAAATTTCATCACGTCCACAAAGTCCACGAAGTTCATCAAGTGCACAAAAGCAACCAAGTTCACAAAAGCCCGTGACCAGGCCTTCACTAATAACTCGGGAATTCCCGGGTTCGTATCCTGGATACGGTTTGGCAAAAAAAAGTTGGGTGCCTTGGATATTTTTTTTTTTCAGTAGTAGATGGGGGAAAAATAAGGCTTCGGACAGACGGACGGACTGACAGACAGCTCTCGTATTATAGTATAGATTATTATTATTTTAGCTGGTAGGGTAACATGTATAGTACCCGTCTACCATGCTAGTAGCCGTCCACTTGGCACTAAAAAACTTCCTGTGTGAAAACTAGCAGTGCTAGAATGCCGTACACAGGCTTAAACTGTAGGCTTTGTATTGCCGCACCATCCCTGAAAATGACAGGTGAAAAAAAAAATGAAACAATAAAAAATTGTGGTTTTCAAATTTTTTCACTAAAAACATGAAAAAAATATGAAAACCACCACCACTTTTTTATGCTAGTTTTCACACAGGAAGTTTTTTAGTGCCAATTGGATGCCTACTAGCATGGTGGACGGGTACTAGACATGTTACCCTAGCCCCACCTGCATCCGGCCTGCACACTACTACCAATGTTTTTTTTTTATCGCTTCAGAAAGACCTACACACAAGTGCGATATAACCAAAAGGACATAGCAAATAAACAGATGAATACTATGTGGCTATTTTTGTCCATTTTTTATCGAGTTGCTAAAGTTGAAAGCCTTGTGGTAGTCCACATATATGCACTTTTTTCAATTTATTATCGTATTAACTCAAGCATTTAATTCGTACAGTAGAGAGCAGTGAGAGTTTCAGGTCTATGCTTTCCCTGCTATAAACAAAATATTATTTTAATCTGTGGATCATATTTGTTCTCACACACGTACAGTTGTTTAGCACGAATGTGTATATATTCCACTTCCTTTCCAAAGAAAGCATTAAGTTATGTAAAAAATATTGAACTTCATGCAAATAACTAACAGGAAAATATTAGTGCGACAGTTGAAAACTGAATACCTTGTGACAACGGTACTAGTGTGAGAATTGAATTAAAACAACTAGTGAAATTTCTGCACATTAATCGTAGCAGCATTCATACAGACAATTTATAAAACATTAAATTATCGCTTACTAAAAAATTATCAGTAATTTCTTTCATTTATGATGTACCGTTATAAAAAATACGACGAAGTTATATTAATTATATTAGCAAGAGAGACGTATAAATTTGTGTTTGCTCTTTCCCATGCAACAAAACACTGCGGCGAACTCATAAGAATTTAGCAAAATAAACGGATAAATTTGCTTTTCGCATGCAGCAAAAAACTTAAAAATACAACGAATTTATAAAGCATTGCAAGCGTGACGGAAAATTTGTTGCTTCATAAGCGACAGCAGAATCCTAATTTTTCTTTGCCAAGCAATCACGCCAATTTGCAGTGCCAGTCTTGATTTTGAACGCCATAAAAAATCATAATAGGAAGGGAAGAAGGATATTGTTGTTGCTTTCATGACCCGTAAATATTCCTCGCGTCATATTTATTGTTCTCTGGAAAAAGAGGGATAAAAGCGTTACTTGATAGGCTTATTACGTCATAGTTAATATTTTTAAAGCAAAGTCGCTTTGACCGCACCCTCAACTAGAAAACTCACATGCACTATTTGTGCTGCAGATAAATGGCCACTTGAGCATGGAGGAGCGTACGGCTACAGTCACCCACAGATTGTCCGGGCTATGGCATCGCATCGGCGGAAGACAAGACAGGCAACTGCACTCCCCTCGCTAAAGCCAGTGTCGTGACAGTGACTACGAGTGAAAGAAATGCTGACGCTTTATATTTCCAAGAGTCAAAAACTTTCTTTTCCTGGCTAGGGCCCGAACTCTCGAAGTCCTACTTCGAAATGCAGGAGTCATTAACTGAGCGGAAGGGTTAGCGCACTAATTACAAACTAAAGGTTTAGTAACGGACACATGCAAGCGTACCTATGATAGAGCTGCATGGAAGCGCAACTAGCATGCAAAACAGGCGTCATGCTACTGCGCCAAGGATGGACGTAAACAGACGAAACAAACGTTTACTAGTTGCTCAAGCATCAAAGCAACGGTTCCACAGTCATAGGCACCGCCGGACTAGGTACACCAAAATGAAAAATACTGCACACTTAGTGCAGTGTAGTGAAATGACTTGGAAGCTATAAACTATATGTGTTCCTAAGCAAAAGTTCATTAGACAGTTTATATCACATCAGTTACCAGAACGTGTACCGCTGTGATCTCCCCCATCTCCATTAGCGAAACAGTGGTAGTTGCGGGTCGTGTTATATTAGAAATGAAATACACATTAAATGTATCATTTCATAAAATACACGACTAAATTATACGTATCATGAAACGGCCAAATTTATTGTGCGTTCTCATCAACTATTCAACCAAATAATGCAGCATAGCTAAATTTAAATTTTGAAGGTTACCCTAACGTTATTTTGAGAGATATTATACAGTGACTCTGATAGATAGGTGATAATTCGCAACCCGCGAAACAAGTAGTTTTCTAGATAGCAATTAATTTATTAAACACTGCTCGAGAATAAAAAAGTATATATCACTACACCTGTGATAAACGCCTAAAATTTTTAGTAATTTAGTTGCTAACTGTAAGACCGATGAACAATAATTTTGGCTTTTTCATGAAATGCGCAATTATGCTGCGTATTTCATGAAATAAGCAAAATAATAACGTGTATTTCATGAATTGGGCGCTTTCATGAAAGATGCGCAACTTATACACGTTCCTGTTAGTGAATAACGCAGCGCATGATAACCTCTTACTAAAGGCGTTGCCATATTTTTGAGTTACCCCGGCAAACTTGTTAGTGAAATTGGCTATAGAATTTGCTGAAATTCTAGTAGCGTCAAGAAATTGAATGCCTCCAGCCCCGAACAGAAATGAATGCGTTTTGTATATTTTTCTATGTCCTCTCTTATAATACTTAATATCTAGATTACGGTATACAATAAATAAACGTCATAATATAGTTAGTTCCCTGACGTCGGGCAAACTTCTATATCAGTTCGGTATTATAATTTATTTTCGATTTTTAAACATATTATATTGATACCAGAAGTATTAGGAGTGCAGTGTGTGTATGAAATAATTAAAATCTTAAAATACAGCAAAGTGTATTACCACTGCACTAAGGAAAGCAAAGATACTATTAACTAATGCTATGCTACGGTGATTCTGATCCATCGGGTATATTTCCGCTCTTTCTTCGGAGGGTGCTTGGTGTGCTTGCAGCCCCGCTTGCTTCTGTATTTTGCCTGATGTTACGGCTAGGCTCTTTCCCGGAATACTGGCGTGTCGCTCATGTAACACCTGTTCCAAAGGACTGTGTCTCATTACGGACCTCCGACTATAGGCCCATCTCAGTTACAACTTTGTTTTAAAGTTTACGAAAGGTTGGTTGCGTCGGTTTCTTGAGAAGCAGCGTCTAGGTCACGTAGAGTGAGACCTGCTTTCCCAGCACTCATACTGGATGGTGTGCCGCTTCCTGTGGTTAATGATCAGCTAATCTTGGGTGTCAATTTTGATCCTAAGTTGACATTTGTGGCCCACATCTGTTCAGATACCTCACGCGCAGCATAGCAGAAAATCGGTTTTATACCACGCATCTGGAAGCTGTTTGCTTCAGCAGAGTTGATACGTCGCTGCTTTAGTTGCTATACGTCCTCCCCCTTTTAGAATACTGCTCCTTAGTCTCGGGTTCTGCTAACGATTGTCACCTGAGTTTGCTTGACAGAGCGGTTCATTGTTGATGTGCGTTTATGCTGGATGGTGTTGTGCCTTGTGATCTGGCGCATTGTCGGAGAGTTGGCGGGGTTTGCTTTCTGTATAAAAATATCATTGCCGTAGTTATCTACTGGCGGGTGTTTTCCTTCGGGGCCATTTGCTCAGGCGCAACATACTCGGCGTACTGGTGCTCTTCATGAGTTTGTCCTCGAACCGGTACGATGTCATACAAGCCAGTATTTTCGTCGTTTGTTCCATCGTACATATGTAGATGTTTGGAATCATCTTGATGGCTCTGCCTTTGTTGGTGCGAGCATCGACAGTTTAAATTAGGCAATTTGTAAACAGAGCGATTTTGTAACTTTAATTCTCTTTCGTTTTTCTCTTGCTGGGCTGGTTGCGTAGGGGGGTTGAAAACCCTATGGAGTTTCCTCCGTTGCTATGTCACCTGCCGGGTGTATTTTAATAATAATAATAATGACGAGTTATGCGAGAAAAGTTAGTGTTGTAGATACTTGTAGATAAACTTTTACTGAAAATTATTTCAGTAAAAGTTTATCTACAAGTATCTACAACACTAACTTTTCTCGCATAACTCGTCATTATTATTATTATTATTAAAATACCGTGAGTAATCGGTCCTAGCAGGGATGAAATTACCCTCCTTTTTTTATCCCGGCACAATAGATGCGATTCAGCCTCCATCTTTAGTTCTATCACAAGATCTCTGTGAAAAGTGGATGGCCAGAGGTAAAGTCGCCTCGGCCGCACACCCCAACTGGGAAACTAGTATAGGCTGGTTCATAC
This sequence comes from Parhyale hawaiensis, assembly GCA_001587735.2. Lineage (NCBI taxonomy): Eukaryota > Metazoa > Arthropoda > Malacostraca > Amphipoda > Hyalidae > Parhyale > Parhyale hawaiensis. Next base: position 5,767 of record LQNS02277054.1, on the reverse strand, counting down.
TGCAAATAAATCTCCTCGAGGTACGGCTGCAGTTGAGCACAGATTGTCTGAGCTATGGCGGGATTGACGGAAGGCTCATATGACAACGTTGCCTCCCACCGCAAGGTCAATACACTATGAATGACAGATAAGCTGAAGCTGCACCGACTTTCCTACTTGGATTGGAATAGAACTTCCGGAAGTGTGACAGCAAGCGAGGCAACGCTTCCAACAGCCGAGCCCCGGAGTAAGGGGATTTGAACGGTTTAAGCCGTCGAATTGCTCATAAAAATTGAATTTTTTGATTATAAACTGTAAACTCAAAAAGAGCTCGGACAGCACTAATCTTTACAAAGAATAACTTGGCTTAGCTTTAAATAAATACATATGTTATGTTACCAAAATTAGCTTGATCAAGAAAAGATCTTACTGTGTTTCCAAAATAAGATACTCCACGAAAAAAATGTATGGAGTACATACATGTAGTTCAGGTGCATTTCGTGCGAGCTACCTCTGTTTATGAACAATGTTCAGAATAAAGGACAGCACTAAAATTATGATAAGTATTTTATTGTCCATTGTCTAGGCAATGGATAAACCGGCATACGCAAAACATGCAACGTACATCTTTCATTGCAAGCCACTCTTCATTTTGCTCTATTTTCATCATAAATAATGATACATAATTAAGTGAAAGCCATGTAAACATCGTCAATTTCACGGGCATTGCCGCCACGGTAGCAGCATGTTTCCGTTCTCAGCTCTAACACCTTGTATCGCTCGCACGTTCGATGCCCAGCCAGGCACGCGAGCTGTTTGCAGATCTTGGTGTGCTGACTCGGCAGTTGTGTGTGCATGCACGGCGCCGTGGTGGAACTGCCTTCGTCAGAGATGAGGGGGGTGGGGGTCTTGGATAATTTCTTTCTCCCGCACTTGGCGCCATAGTTCTTGGTGACCCGAGCTCGACTGCAACTACACTTACTCATCTGGGGCCAGTGGGCCTATATCCGCAGCACAAACCAGTTCATGTGGGTTTCCCAGGTGAGGGTGTGGTCTAAGTTGACTCTACCTTTATTGTTCTCAGTCGACTAGTATAGATAATTATTATTAAACCACGCCAGACTTGTGACAAGGGAACGGAGAAATTCTATGAGGTAGACAAACCAAGAAAAAGGCGATCCGAGATCACAGAATAGCTCTGTGTACAGATGGCTTAAAGCTTCCAATACCCGCACCAGCAAAGACAGAGCCATCAAAACAACAAGCTAGCAATGGAAGTAACCGAAGTATTGCCCGGGCAACAGCCCGCACTACGGTCCTGCCCCGTTAAGAGACCTCGGCTTGGCCCGACCGGCCAATGAACTTATGCTAACAACAGTCGATGGAACCATGAAGTCGCCATCATCGGGGCCATACTAGACTACAAGGCCTGTCTTATCGCCGCTCTCAGGCGGTATTTTATGCTGCTCATTTTAGTGTGTGGTGGCCAATATGCATAATATATCATCGCGTTGTGCGACTAAGAAATATTTTCTATGGTGTGCATGATCAGCAGGTTTTGTAGTTAAATTATACCCACATGTGGAATGCAGTAGTTACATGTATGTTAGAGTTGAAGTACTTACTCATGATAGTACCTTCCAATCCACTTATGAAAGGAGTGACACTACCGACACGTCCTTGACACGGTCAGAGCTGGACTCAGATGCTATGCTCGGATGCTATAGGTGCAGGAATCTGTTCGGCTCGGCTATACGATTGAGATTTGCTTAGAAGTGGCTCATAACGGCTGCCCGTAAATTCAATGCGGGTACCCTCATCGCTGGGTATATTCATCGCATGATAAATTCATTGCTTTTAAATTCATCGCCGGGTAAGTTCTTTACCGGATAAATTCGTCGCATGATAAATTCATCGTCGGGTAACTTTATATCCGGGCAAGTTCATCGTCGGTATATTTTATAGCCCTTAAAATCATCGCCGGGTGAATTCATTGGTGGGTAACTTTATCGCCGGTGAAACTCATAACCGGTTAAATTTATCGCCGAGAAGTTCATCTTGTCGTAAATTCATTGTCGGGATAAATTCATCGCTGGTAAATTCACTGCCGGGTAAATGCATTACCGGGTAAATTCATCTCCGGCTAATTTCAACACCGGCGGCATTCATCGAATAGTATATGCACCTATTGGTATATTCATTGAATGGGTAAATTTATCGAAAGGTACATTCATCGAATGGTAAATTTATCAAATGATAAATTAATCGAACGGTTAATTTATCGAAACAGAAATTTATCAAACGGCGTGGCCTGCGCGTTATCAGGCCGCCCCCATTGTCCGGCCACCGGACGCCTCTTTGTTTGTATGAGCCGGCTGTGGGTTTGGGGCTCCGGGTAGCCCCTGAGTTGGAGG
>LQNS02277053.1:12590-24227 GCA_001587735.2 Parhyale hawaiensis | reverse complement strand
GTCTGCTATTTTCCTCGGTGGTCTCTTCAGGAAGACGCGCCATTAGACGACCCAACACGAGCCAAGCAGTTCTTTCATCTTGTCCTTTATTTACAACGTGTGAAGTTTGGATCCGTTTTATTTGACGGCTGCATCTGTTCATTGCTACATTTATCTTTCCATTCTATTTTCAGTTAGATTTGCAAGAAAGAGAAACCTAACGTAATTGAACTAACCTAACTCACAATTTAATTCAATAAATATACAAAATAAAATTTTAGATCCGGCAGTCACGTAGAAAAACACAATATTGTACTTAATTCAATCTACTTATTATGCCCGAAACTCAACTTTTGTAGGTTTTTTTAATTCTCGTAAAATACAGGCAAAGCTGCTAATTCTTACGGGAGTTGTACATTTTATCCGTATGAATTAGGTGATAAATCGTAATTAGCTTACTTTAGTTATTCAGATAAGTACCTAACATATTACAGTTTTCTATTAAACCAAAAACATAGAATGGCATTATACTGGAAACTATTTAAAGCTCATTTTAATTCTTAAAAAGGTCTATATATGTATTCAAGTGTTCAGATGATAGGGTTTATTATTATAATATAAACGTATTGCTAAGTTTAAAAAAACGGGATTTGGCCAGCATGACTCAGCACTTTTTTGAACAGTCAATGTTTTCAAACATACGAAAACCAAGACCCCGATGCAGAATTGAATTGGATGAAACTATTTAACGGTTTACCAAAGTGGTAACCAAATGACAGCGTATGCTAAAAAACAATTACATAAAAACCACTCAGTTTTCATTGAAAGCAAGAATTTTAATGCTTGGCTACTCTACATGAAACGAAAACACGACGAAGAATATATATCAACACCGGCAAAGCTCATATCAAGTGAAATAAAGTAGGGTGAGATCGCTGCTAAATAATGAAGCATTTTCAGGAATATTAGCACTGAAATAAATGTAATTTTAGCAGCATGAATTGACAGCAAAACGTATGAATTAGCTTTTAGCAAAATTAACTTTCATATGAAATAGGTAACGTATGAAATAAAATCGTATAAAATAACAGCTCTACCTGGACATTTTATTTAGTAAATCTCCTATAAGTTTTAAATTCAAAACATAAATCAGAAATTGCAAGAGCTGTTGTGCTGGTACCGAAAATGGCACTGGACTCTTCGAAAAAAGAAGGAGAGCTTTTCATCAGTAAAAACTTCCATTGATATCTACAGATATTGTCGTAGAGAAAAAATTAAGGTCACTCATTTAATATTTAGTCAGAATAAAAAAAAAAGTTACATCCATGGTGCAGATACAGTTGGACTCCTGATATACACTGTACTGTAGGTACTTTTTCCAGTGTCTGTACAGTATATGGTAGAAACAGTTCCACTTACCACGTCGGCCAGGTGTATTTCAGGCTATAACGTCAAACAGCGCTCGTATTATTGACAAAGCCCCGTTCATCATATGGACTACTTGTGTCTCAGGGTCCATTTTCACAAAGTGCTATAGTACTATTGGCAGATAAAGTTCCGTTTGCCATATCGGTCAGGTGGATCTGAGTTAATGTGATCGTGTCGATAGTAAAAGGTTGAAGGCTCAGACTTCGAATGAGTGCGGCGGTCAAGGAAAGTTCAAAAGCACACAAAAAGCTTCACCGATTTGCACCCGAAGGCAAGTCAAACTAAGTTCATTAATTGCAGTTTGTCAAGACTTCAAACAGGTGTGCTAGTTTCCCAGCTTTGAATCGAATTATAGCTCTTAAACCCAAATCCTAACTCTTGAAACGCCCGAAAGCTTAATTTCTCTGATTTCTCCATGCATAAACATAATTAGATGATCAACGAAGCAAAAGGAAGAACTTTCTTCAGACCATAGAAGATGGAACCACGAAGAGCAGCAAAGAATACGGGAGTTTTTTTTTTATTTCAGTGCTTATTTGTCTTTAGTTAAACTCTTTTCGGTCACCAAAAACCTCATTGGAGCTAAACAAACTCGACTGAAAAATAGCTCTGCAAATGAATCAGAGATGCGCAACTGCGTTTCAAGTGTTGAGCGATGCTTGGTGGCCCTCAAAACAGAAATGATATACGAGAAATGCCCCGACACGTCACCGAACGGAGAGATTCTGCTGCCCGGCTGAGCTGAAAATGAGCTTGGTCGACTAATTTGCTGAAAAAAAGCTGGCAGTTGTAGGGCATCCTTCATATCCAACTTGTTTATCGAAATGGTGATCAATGAAGAATCATTGCAAATACTTCACCGACATCTTTGACGGCCGGGTACGATAACGCACACACAGAACAACGGTTGTTTGCCATTAAGCAAAATTAGTTAACTGTAAACTACGTTGTCGTTTGAATTTGCGTCAATGCACATTATCGTTTGTGATGAAGAACAGACGAACAAGAGCGTTGTGATGAACAACAGTGTCTATTACGATTAATTATTATTGCTTGGTAGCTACAATGTTACTTCGTTAGTGATAAGCAACCAGGTGTTTTTGTCGTAAAGAACATACTTTTTTGCGTGCATTTGCAAATCAGATTATAACCCTACATGAGTGCCAGTGTGTCTTTATTTATGAAATTTTGTTATATAGTTATCCATTTCGTGCTTTACCGTACTGTAGGTTGATAAGAACATAAGGCGAAACGATCTTCAAATGAACAGATGTATATGTTGAGAAAATGAGCACCAGGTAGAACCCATGGTCCGGACGATACAGGTACCTAACCATCAACATCAACGGGCATTGGCAGTTAGTTTAGCTGGCTACACTATACATCAGCAGCCATAATGGTTCGGACACCTAACAATATATCAAGAAATCATTAATATCTCCGAAAATTGGTAAAATGCCTCTGTCAAATTTGGCACTCATCAAGTAACATATCATACCTGCATTGTGTCAAAATGCCACTTTTAAAGGAGAAATGAAACCAAAAATACAAATGAACAAATAATTTAAAGGAAAAATTGGCGTGTACAAAAAGGTTCGGACAAACCTTAAAGCATTGAAATAAATGCATCAAACGAATAATGCACAACAAAATAAACATAGAAAATAGTTTTACAACATTAGTACTTTGTGTGGTACCCTTTACTGTCAATAACGGCTAGGCATCTACTTCCACATGACTGTATCCAACGGCTGCATTCTTCAGGTATTATTTTTGCCCATTCTGCTTGTAAAGTGGTCCTCAAATCATTAATATTATTTGGATTGCTCTTCATTGTGCGTTCTCCCAATACTTTCCATACATTCTCAATGGAATTCATGTCCGGGCTTTGAGCTGGCCAGTCCATAACGTCCACTCCTACTTCCTGTAAAAAGGACTTAACAACTTTCCCGTGTGGCAGGGGGCGTTATCCTGCATGAAGATGGGATTCTGGCTTGAACTGTTAAGAACAGGTACGACATGCATCTGCAACAGTTCTTTATACACTTTCCTGCGTGTATCTTTCCCTGCAATCTGACAAGAGGTCCCGTACCGCTAGCCGAGAACATGCCAAGCACCATAACGCTGCCTCCGCCAAACTTCACACTTGCTTTTACAAAATTTTTGGACAGTCTTTCACCAGCTGATCGACGAACGAATCTCTTGCCATGCGAACGAAACAAATTAAACTTTGACTCGTCGCTAAAATACAACTTAGCCCAGTCGTCATCAGTCCATAGGACAGGCTTCGATGCAAAGCTCAGGCGAGCATTCCTATTCTTCTTGCTTATCAAAGGTTTGACTGCTGGGGAACGAGGGTGCAAGTCTGCTTCCTTCAGACGACGGGAAACAGTCTTCCTCGATACCTGCATTCCGTGAGATTGGCTAACTTCTCGAGAAATTGATGCAGCGGTTTGAAAACGATCCTTCTTTGATAAGCTGACCAGAATATTGTCATCGGTTTTCGAGGTAATTCGAGGTCTTCCTGAAGAAATTCCCACAGCGGTAGAATTACATTTGTTGTACTTAGCTATAGAGTGTCAGATTGTTGTGAAAATCCGGCGAAATGCACAAGCCGATATAGGGCATAACTGTACACCAGTAGTACCGCGTTGAACTGTTAATTGAGGGCCTGTCCTCGTCCACATCCGTGAGCTCTAGGCATGTTGACAGGACAAAGGTTGCAGAGAAACTGACTGGAAGCCTATTAGTAGCAACTGACGTAATGTATTTTCTGGAAATTTCGTTGATACGTGTAGAAAAATCTAGAATAATTGAAATGTCCGAACCATTTTGTCCACGCCAATTTTCCAAACTCAATATTTGTTCGTTTGTATTTTTGGTTTCACTTCTCCTTTAAAAGTGACATTTTGACATAATGCAGGTATGATATGTTACTTGATGTGTGCCAAATTTGAAAGAGTTATTTTACCAATTTTCGGAGATATTGATGATTTCTTGATATATTGTTAAGTGTCCGAACTATTATGGCCGCTACTGTATCTGAGTGCCGTGTACTGCGTAATATTGCATAGTGTACGCAGCGAATCGTCTTTCTTTTCACATTCAGCTCTTTAAAATTAACTCCTTTGTAAATCTTTATATTTCCCCATTCTTTTGACCTCCGTAACTCGTTCATTGATTCGTTACTCCTGCTGGTACAGCCACAATCCATTATATGAGTTATCTTTTGTTTTCTTGCTGCAACAAGTCTTCATCTCACGTAATTCGTCACCTGTCACTCAGCTATTTACTACGTTGCATTTGTTTTCTCTTCCTATATCCATGAATTCTTCGATTAGTGGTAATACAACCCTTCCTATTCGTGCAAGATGTGGATACTTGCACACCATAAGGAACCATACCCAGGACACTCTCATTTTTCTATAATTTCGGAAATTTCAAACTCATTTTGGGATACTGAGTCACTGAATCTTGAACAGGATGGGAGGTGTTGATCACAGTCTGCACGTGTAGCACATCCTGAGGTGAATGAGTAAGGGGACATAACTATGTAGTACAAACAACAACGTAGAACTTTCATTGCAACTTCATTTGCCAGAATACGCTGGCGCAGGTCAGTAGTGTATAAATACTTTTATATTCTTTATTCTTTATTGTTCTCAATATACAGTGCTTACACAATGGTCTGGCGCTTGGAATTAGGTCTACATTGAGAACATGCCCATCTAAAAGTAGTAATACTTGTGGGGCATATGTGCATAAGCACATATAACAAATTATCATTTAAAATTGTTAGTGTATGTATGGTCTAATCCTGTGATGTAAATAGCCAAATTTCATTGCACAAGCTTTGAGTAGGCTGATGCTTCCATGTTTCAGAGAAAAAATAGAGCATCTGAACGCATATGTATCATGTATATAGGGCATTTGTCGTACACGCTAAAGTTAAGGTAATACTGTTGACAGGAAAGTATTACTCTTGGGCACCGTTACAAACTTGGACAGCCCATGGTGTCATTTCGCATGGCAGAATTTATTTTTTTTACTACAATTACCGCGCACTTCGAAGTTGACCAGTAGTAGACGATCTCCATTCGAACACTGTCAATGTGCAGTACTTTAAATTAAATTATTGTTTCGAAAATTACTTTTCAATGCTGCCAGTAAAGCAGCAAGTGCAGGAAATAGAGATCACTGTACCAACTCGCTGCTTTATGGTGTAGAGCGATTTTGCTCTAAAAGTTCCCCAAAGCGCGCCTTGAGTTCCCCTTTTCTCGCACGCCACAGGAAGTAACACCATTAGGCTGCCGCACCTCAGGCTACTTCCTTCTTCTCCTTGTCTTGCACTCACATTATGCAAAATAGCGCCCGATGCAGAGCTACTCCGCATCCAACTTTAACATACTGCCATGCATGCGCCGAAGTGGCCCACCGATGGTCCAAACGGCTGCCAACCGATGGCGAACCCAGGCGAGCGGCGGTTGCCAATGATTTGTAAACATGGCTTATGTAAATCATCTGATGCAATTTAGATTTGATGTCTGGAGAAAGTTGTGCGTCTACAGTACGTGGTCCCTTGCTCTTGAATGTAAAATATATCCTTAGACGCGTTAACTTAGAACGTAAACTGCTGTGGCTTATTCTAGCTATTGGAACTGCGAATTTTACCTACAATGTTACGTGTAAGCTATGCTCCATTGGACCAGAAATTTGTGGTGCTCTACTAGCGGGGGAAAAAATTCATCAAGAATTTATGTATTAGAAGTGTGCGATGTTCAAAATTTTTGCCGTTGCGGTATGTATGATAGCTGTAAAAAAAAACGTTGAACGATGGCAAAATTATTCATGCTGTTAACTTGAACGCACGATAATCCATTAAATAATTGCGTACATATCCCGATAAAAATGATGACGAAAAGTTGCATATGTGCCGCATGGCCGCTGTTTTTGCTCCCATTCGTGATTCTACTGCGAGGGATGTATTGCAGCTACCACTCGCTTCATTTCTTATGTAAAATTAGAGCACCCGCGCTGTCAAAATTGACAGCGAGGAATTTGTAAAGACCCGTCTTCACTTAACATACTTTCGTTACTACAACGCCAATTCAAATGTCATAAGACTATGTGCTCTCTCTTTCAATTCATCTAAGCAGCACACTCGTTCCCAACCTTAGATGACAAGCGAATTAAATGAGCTTATATTAGCAAGCAACAAAGCAGTACTGAATTTAATTAAATTCCGTATATCCTACCGATCTTATGATGCACCTTCACTGCATCGAAATTTTAATGTTGCAGCAAAAACTGATCCGTCAAAGGAAGACAACCAGCTGGAAAAGATCATTTTTGTGTCGACTGCCACGTGAAAAATCATCGCTTCGTCTGTGCTTCGTTGATCATCAACAGAATTTGTACGTCTTGAACTGAGAGCAAATATAGTTCCAATGCATGCAGAAAGTTATAGATATCAGCCTCCATGGCAGGACTAAGAGAAGCAGCAAATATCTTTATTGTGGGGATTTCGGCGCTGGTTGAGCAAGAAGTGCATTCATTTAAAAGGATAAGGAGTGCGCTTGCGCCATCATTTGCAACCTTGTCCAATTTTTGCTGATCAATCTCCATGAAAATGCAACATAACAGCAAAATCAATAACCTGGCCTATTTTTGCCTATTTCGTTATGCTCGTGATGCGCAACATACCAAAATATAAATGTCTAATTAACATAAAATAATACTTCTTCAGAAATAAGGAATACCAGTAGGAATCACAGGTAGGAATACCATCACAGGTAAACAAATGCATAGCTTTATTTAATTAATTCTATACACAATAGCTTTTCGCAGAGATGAAGATGTGAGTTTGCCACATCGCTTATTAAATGAGTAAATATTTACATTTATCTAGTTCGCATACAATGAGCAGCATAACGAAAGAAATACAAGCGAAAAATACCAGTTGAATGTGTACCTCCTCCACGATGCAAACGAACGCTTAGTGTCACTCGTCGCAGCAGACGCCTCAGGGCAGAACCCAGAAGGGTAATATGCCATGTACGCGAGTGGAGACCAAGTAAGGCCTGACTATCCGAAACAACTGTGCGGAAGTGGTTCGCTAGATTCCGTGCTGGAAGTTATAGCCATATAGTTAAAAAGCGATCAGGCACACTATCCTCTCCATAATTATGATGACCAAAATATTAACAAGTCATTAATTGAGAATAACCCACATTACACAACCTGAGACTAACTGCCATAAAGCCTCAACCTATCAAAATTGGCCATTCACGAGCACCTGGTAAACTGTGATCCACATTTGGTTGATTATCACCAGCGAATGAAGTGAGAGATGTGATGATATTTTCGTTGAAGATTTAAGTATGTGAATAATTGTATGGATATGCATATATATGAATATATTTGACTGTTAACCCAATAGGTGGTCGAATTAGTTGAGGAATGTTCATAATTTTTTGCAGGGAGTTTGGTCCTAGATTGCTCTCGTGGGCCGTAAGGCATGTGCTAAGCGGAATGTAGTGGCTGGCTGTAGCGGCCAGCAATATTTTTGGACCTAGATGTCACCCATGCCAATGAACTAGGCCTAGTTGGCCATCAAAAATGACGGCGTTGAATTTGCCTCCACCGCAGCAGTTTGTCTTACGTCACGAGGCATTCTGTTTTTCTTGTGTTTTTATTAAGGAGCTCATACTACGGGTGCTGTGCTCTAACCTTGTTGGCTACAGCATCCATATGAGAAACTAGGATTAGCTGGCCATCAAAATTACAGCGTTAAATTTGGCCCACAGAGGGGGTGGTGTTCTTACGCCGCGATGCGTTCTAGTTTAAAATGCAATGGCCTATATTTATTGACTTTTCCTTTCTCTTAAATATCGGCACGAATTTTCCGGGCAATCTAATACATAATTTATTTGCAGATTCACATTTATGATTTTTCCATCATTAATGCTCCATTCCCGTAGTACTAAATCGACTTTGTTTCTGGGCATTTAAACAACAACTTAGAGTGATAAAAACTCTGTAGGCAAGCTAATTATTCCTATAGTTAGATATAGTTATAGTTAGATACATGCATAGATATTAACATAGATACATAGTGTAGGTAGATACAACTTTAAAGTCAAAACTGCATGCTCGGGCGTCGGGGAATAGGTAGGTCGATTATCCAAATACAGTGCGACCCACGGTATTAGTCCAACAATTTTTTATTGATTTTTCATTGAAAATCTTCTGTCTGGCGAGAATTATGTTTTGATATGGCAACACTGTGTGCTTAGTTCATCTGGCAATATTTGTTTACATTCTGAAGAGGTTGGTTGCAGAACATTCCTTTGTTTAACAGATATACTGTGAGCCACGCTATTAGTCCATCTAAATAATATTCAAAATGGGACGTGCTAAGGATCTAACAGACGAAGAGAAGCAAACCATTATCAAAGAAACGGCCAAGAAGACCTCATGTGCGTCTGTTGCAAGGAATTCAGGCCTCCATGGTGGAACAATTGAACGTTTTTTGAGGGATCCTTCAAATCGGAAGACACGGTCTGATAGAGGTAAAATAAAAGCTGTGAACACGAGGGATATCATAAAATTAAACGTCGTCTTCAAAAAGCCGAGAAGCACAAGCAAAACAATTTTTGAAAGCTCTGGTCTGAATGAAGTGCCAAAAACTACGCAAAACTGAATCTTGGTGACTATTGCAAATGTGAATCTTCCGAAAAACCCTCTATTGACACAAAGGCACATGCTTCTGAGAGTTGAGGGGGCTAGGTCTTATATGAAACAAAGTATGAAGTGTGTTTTATTCACAGATAAAACCAGAGCGACTCTCGACGGCCCAGACGGATGGTCTAAGGGATGGGTCGGATTTGAGAGCAAGATGGGGGCTGGGATTATGAATGATAAACTTGTAGGTCCAACAATGGTCTGTGAAGAAGTTAAAATCAATTCTGCTAATTATTGCACCCTACTCGATGAATGTCTTGTTCATTGGCTTGACGACCAGACTTTGGATCTTCGCAAAAAGCTGGTAATCATGCAAGACAATGCACCCTCGCATTCAGCCACAGCTACGAAAGAATACCTGGCTTCTTTGGGGTTCAAACACCAGAATTTGATGGTGTGGCCACCCAATTCTCTAAATTTGAACCCAATTGAAAATCTGTGGTCTATCATCAAGAGTAAAATGTACACAGAGGGTAAGCAGTTTTCTTCAAAAACAGAATTGTGGGAGACCATACAAGTCGCTGCAAGATCCATCGATGGTACTATTATTAAGAAATTGACTCATTCCGTTGATGACCGCATTTTTGAGGTCATAAAACATAATGACCGTTATATTAATAAATGAGCCGATTGTTTCTTGTTTATATTGCCTTGTTTGCTGTTGCAATATGTTCCAAGTACTTTTTGAAGTATTGTTTAGTAATTAATAAATAAACTGATTGTTAATTTGTGTTTCATTCATCATATTTAACTAATTTTGATACCTGAGACTAATATCGTGGTTCAGGAAATAGAAGGTGAATTAGATAAAAGTAAGTTTCTAAATGGTATCAAGCAAACAATTTCTCAAATAATAGGATTATGAACATTGTACATGATTGCTCTGCGACATACAATAGAAATATCAAGTTATTTTAACAGGAAATAATAGTTTTAAAACAGAAAAATCAAATTGGACTAATACCGTGGGTCGCACTGTAGACCAAGCTCAATCACCAAGGCTGATATCCATCTCTAAGATGCCAAAACTTCGCTAGCAGCACCACTAAAAAGACTTTACGGCTGACTTGAACACCTGAATATCGAGAAGGCCAAACGCATTTACCGGGAATTAACGTACTCACTGCTGACGCAGATCGGGGAATAAACATTGACTGAACTGAAGAATTGGGCTTCTAACGGTCACCAACTGGCCGTATTTTGAAACTCAGCATGTGCCAAGCAGTGTTCTATTTTATTGTAAGCATATGTACTCGTGCCGGACCGTTTTGACCTGTTTGGTTACTGCTACCTAGGGTCCTCCTTACAAATATTAATTTGCTGTTTCTGTGTTACTGTCTTCTTTGTTCTTTCTGCATTTCACACCGACTATTTTCTCTCCTAATATGCATTCACATGACAGACCTCGCACTGATCGTTGGTGCGTCCTACAAGTTTTGAAGAAACATTGGGAACATCAGCGGTCCACCATTATACGCGCTACTGGCGCTGGCGGAACGAAAGCAAAACTTTTTTATTCTACAGAAATTTCTCAGCCACCGGCGTGACTGCAGTCGAAGGAAGGAGACATTACTTATAATCGATATTGCCGACCTCTGCTCTTGTTATGGAAGTTTAGTTTAATGCTCGCCAGGCTCAGAATTTATGGCTTTTAGTCTACAGGGCCCTGGCCAAGCAGCATTAATTCCTGCTCTCGACTTGAAAGAAAACGAACATTATTATTTTTAAGGCTCTTCTAGCTACTGGTTCTTGGTCAATGAGAATCAAAGCGATTATTATGCAGCACAAACTCGAATTAATTATTTTATACTGTACCTAGCGCTCTTATATTGTAGTAGGGATTTTGATAGACGTATTAGGTAAAACTACACAAATTTCTCCAGAATGAGCGTTTCTCATTCTGCTTCCAAAATACTTATTCCACACAATAAATCTCATATGGAAATCAGCAGGTTATAGTTAGGTTATTAGCTGCTTATATTAACAGATTTAGTATTGGTGTTCTTCATGCACGGATGTTAACTTATTCACCTAAAATAATTTCAACCAAAAATTATAATCACTATTTTATTGCAAGAAAATTTAATTTTCTTAGACCACCCCCTTGCGAAAATCTATTAGATGTAGAGTGAAGAAACAGAATGAATGGTAGATACGCTAAAGATAAATGTAAAGGCACAAATTGACAAATGGTGGCCGTCCTGCCGTGTAGCGAGCAAAATATAGATTGCTGGGGCGCGGTGCAAACCAAAGTTGGAGATGAATTCGGGATTGAAAAGCACACGGTGGGTAAACGTCATCAAGTTTACGCTCTAAATTAGTACTGATGAATGTTCTGACTTTGTTCTTTTTTGGCGCATGCGGTACTGGTCTTATATACACGATCCTTACTTTCGCGTTAAGAACATTGCCGTATAAGAAGATTTACTATGATTTCCCTTGTAAGCTTTTTCGAGGGGATAAAAAAAAAACTTGTGGAGTTCCTGG
>LQNS02277048.1:21619-37292 GCA_001587735.2 Parhyale hawaiensis | reverse complement strand
ACGCAAGAAAATGGGGTTACTGAAGATTTAAATTACAATATTTGAAAAGTGTCCCTTAATTCTGCTCACACTAAATTCATAATTATAAGTTAAATATACATAACTTTTTTCTTATCATTCGGACCGTAATAAATTCTTAGCATATTATTAGGTATCCCAATACCTCTTTTGTGTTAACATTTCAGCGTTGAACCTTTTACAGTTTTTGAGATATGAAATTTTTTATTTTTATCCCTTAATTATGCTCGCAACTGTACCTAAGAAGAAGCGTACCGTGTGCCCTGCTGATGACTGTAGGGCGTTTTCTTGACAGATTCTTCTTCATTCCTGACCATTTTGTTGATCTGGTGAGCAAGAAATCGCGAATTCAGCTCCGTCAGCATATCGACTCGGTGACGCATAGATTGCATTATACTCTATAACATGGATATCTGCTTACAAGAATCAACACTAATTCAGTAACTTGCAACAAAATATTTTCCACGAAATATAACTTCCATAATGAGTAAAAATTAAACTCTTCAGACTGACGCAACAAATGCAAGCACATGTCAGCAATAAATACGCATTCAACGTTGAGAGACAATATTATGTTTGATACTTATATTATTTTCATATCTTGAGATTCAGGGGTGTTGCACGTAATGACTTATTTTCATTTGTAATTCTTGTTGATTATTTAGGAAATCCAAACTGAGACACTTATCAATATAATAAATATAGTGTCGATTAATAAATAACATTTAACCTTTCGAGGAAAACCTCCCATCATCAGCACAATCAAATTGTAATCTATACCTATGAATAAAAATTTTCTCTATATTTATCTAATGCAGTGAAGGGAGCATAGATTTTCAGGCCTCGGGACAAGTTTTTTCAGTAATTACTACGATCAATTTAAAATCAATGCAATAAAAACTCTACTATTCTGGGCACACCATCTGTCTTCCTTCTACCTTGCATCCTCCAATGAAGTTGACTTTCCCCGAACATTTTTCAAAAATAACGGTTATCCGCACCATTTTCTGGACCAATACTGGAAATAGTTGCAATGCTTCGTACATCGGTAGCACTGGACAACATTTGAAAGCCCGTATTAACCAACATTTAGGTGTATCTAGTCGAACCGGTTTACCATTCTCGAAACCCTCACATTCAGAGCCCAGTCTACATGCTGAGTCCCTCTACATCCACAGAAAAAGACCCAGCCTTAACAGCATAACTTCAGCTGTACCACATCATACAGTCCACAATTAGTCCCACATCCGCTGACTGCACAGGAGCTGCCATCTGGCCCCTCAACGTAGCTTTTTTCATTCACTTTTTAGACTTCCCCCCCCCCACAACATCCATGCTGTCCTCATTGCATTGGCAATAAAGAAAATTTTCATTCATAGTTGTAGATTACAATTTGAATTTTCTGATGATTGGAGCTTATTCCAGAAACATTAAACTTTATTTACTCGTCGACATCATCTTCAATGATTAGGAAATATTTTTGAAATCCATCAATCAATGGGCTGTCAGATATTTTTTAAACTCTGGATAATATTAACCGTGTGCAGCAGAAAAAGTACGTCGTCGGTTACTGTTGATGATGAAGCAGCTGAGTCTGGTCCTCACTGTTGTGAAACGTTTGTCGAGCGGAGCAGGGACAGTTTGTAGAGCCCAGCTTATGAAAGCGTGCTTTAAGTACCGTACTGATATCGGCAATTGTTTTGCCGATAGCCTTCGTAATGGTCGTGAACAGAATCTACGGGTCCTTCACACTTCCCTAACCTATCCCGGTTCCTAATTGCACCACATTGCCGTCAATGTTCGGGAAGATTTGCTGGCATTGCTACAACTAATACGCCGCATTCAATTCGATGAAAAGTGAGTGTGAACATTAAAGAAGTGGCTTCCCAAACCCTGGCAGGCCTGCTCGAGCACATGACTTCCCTGCGATGCGTGTGCTCATGCGGTAGCGCGTACGACCAACTGATGCAGGGCTTCCGTCATAGCACGGGAAGGAGTGCTGGTTCTGGCACTCTTCTCACTGTAGAGGCGTTTCGACACGAACAGTAAATTTTATATTAATGAAGTATTTGCAGTGAGCATGATGTTTGCTTTCTACTTTATAAATACTGAATCTTAACTGAGATGGAGCTGAATCCCTCGTTCAGTTAGTTGAATCATCATCATTTAAATGTTAATTTTTATATCATGTAAAGAAGATTAATAATGTCCAAAAATTTGGCAGTACACGTAAGGTATTGATGAATTCCCTAACACTGGACGCAAGAGAGTGCTTCAATACATCGTCGTTCGGATAATTTTCATATGGCATTTGCTGGCAGACATATGGCGATACACACAAAACTTGGCGAGGTACACACAACTGGCGAACCTCCGAGAATAATATTCCATCTCCAAGCAAGGAAAAAAATAACATCACCCCTGCCATTGACCCAATGTGCAATATCTGCAAGTCCGCATTGGCTGCTCTTGCACAATTACTACTAATACTACTAGCAATGATTTTGCGTCGCTGCACCGGCAGAAGTAGTGGTTTTCGGAAAAAAACTTTTCTTTGTTCTTTAAAACCTACTTTACCGAATCCAAAGCGAGGTAGCAGAATCACTCTCTACTTGTGTGTCCGCTCCTTGCACGCAATGTCTGTTCCGTGTCACTCATAGTACAGTCGTCTGTGGCTGTGCTGCGGTGTCCTCAGGTCCTGTTCTGACTAGCGTCGAATACAGTTTCATGTCTCAAAATAAAATAAAAACCAAGGGAATTGTTGCCTCTTTTTATTTATTAGAATTTCGTTCACTGTTAAGAACATTTTTATTGCCACTCTCGATGATTCCAAGCAAAGAGAGACAAAATTGTTACAAACAAGCAGTGGGATGAAAAGGCGGTGCATAGCAGTGAAAAACTATATTGGATTCAAAGGAAAGGGCCGCATGTGGTGCAGCAACCACAACCAACAGGCTGTCCCGTGCACTGCCGTGAATGGCTGCCTTGGTCGGCTCTTAGAGCTGGGCGCATGCAAATTTTCCATCGATGCCCAAGAATTAAAGTGCGCTGATTCCAGGACTGCGCTTCCATTAAAAGCAAAAGAAAAGAAAATAATTACGGATACATCATATACTATAAAACAATGTGATGCTTAATTTAAACGGTATCGTTAAAATACTGGTTATGTCGCATGTTACTCGCATATGTTACTGAGAAACACTTCAGTCAAAATATTCCCATATTTAACACAAGCTTCTATGGTAGCAATAATAAAACAACGAGTTCTTCCTAAAATAAAGCATTACATAAAAGCAAAGTATGGACCGCGCCTTTACCCACAGTGGCGGCAATATGGATATAACCTCTTATTCTCGTATTATTGGTACAAATATTTCATTTCCGCTACAAAGTTCACGAAATTATCACCAAACGTAGCAGGTGGCGCTAAGGGACTGGCAAGGCCAATCCCGAGAAACACGAGAGCGTCTCGTAGACATCCAAATGACAGAGAGAACTCAATTCTCATAACCGAACTGCGGAACATGCTGTCGCTCTTATATGACCGGGATGCAGTTTTAGTTCAGTGTGGCATCGTTCATAACATACCGGCATGCAAAACTAAGACGAGTCTCAACTATAGCTTAAGCTTATTAGCTCCGCTGCCCTCCACACTGCTACCGTTGTCTCCTAGTACGAGCTCCTGAGGACGGGAAGAGAACGGGAAGACTCAATAATAACTGCAAACCCAAACCCCCACCTAAAAAAAAAATCCAGGACATCTCGCCCAGGCAGTGATATACTGAAGAAGTTTTAATTGGACGACTATAGACTATACATTCATCAAATTTCACTAAGATAACTAAGTTGTGAAATTAGTAAATCGAAAAGTAAAGACGGTAGTTGCTAAAACTGATATCATATTTAAGCGTTTCGGAGACCTGTTCCATCATAAGCTCTGAAAAATGCAAAGTCA
Source organism: Parhyale hawaiensis (assembly GCA_001587735.2). Classification (NCBI taxonomy): domain Eukaryota; kingdom Metazoa; phylum Arthropoda; class Malacostraca; order Amphipoda; family Hyalidae; genus Parhyale; species Parhyale hawaiensis. The sequence goes on along the minus strand of LQNS02277048.1, from coordinate 33,319 downwards.
GAGGTAAAAGCTTCGACGACATTTATACTATACAAAACCAAACCAAGTTGACTGCAGGGAAACGTATTTGTTTGCTAACTTCAAGGGATAGGATTGTTACTATTGAAGTCGGGTTTCAGTTTGTGGATAAAAACGGATTCGAAAATTCTTAATTCTACATCACTGTTGGCAGTCTTTAAAACTCTGAAACTATCTAGTTACACACTTGCACCACACTGTTCCGCATTCTGGCGGACTGATGGAGGAGGACTGCCTAGTACCTACAACATGCTTCCTTCCATGGTGCTTAGCGACTTTGGGGAATATGCAGCGTGACGTCATTCCGATATACGCAGATGGGCACCGCCCACAACTAAATTCTTATACCAGAAACGACTGGAGCCGTGTGAGAGGGGCATCCTTGTACCGAAAATATTGAAACTTTGAAATTATTAATCATTATTGGTACAGTTTAACAGTATGAAATTATTGGGTAAAAATGACGTAAGTTCATTTCTTAATTAGTCCACAGGGTATTCGATGTATGGCAATGAGCAGTAAAGGGGACGGACGCCATCCTGATTGTAGGATGCATCAGGGGAGTACTTTTTGCTAGAGGTTTCTTAGTTGGAGAGTCGACTAAATTAAATGGAAAACCGCTGTTGGAGAATAAAGAACATAAAACGCTAAACTCAGAGTGAATTTTCTCAAATGTAGACGACAAACCGCATGCTCTCCAATTTAGAGCATAGTGAAGATTGAATACCAAAATTTGAATAATGTTGAACTTAAATCGAAAGACGGGAGAATCTGAAAACTGGAACCAAGACCAGTGAAGCAAGGCTTACGGTATATATATTGAGGAGTGGAACACATTGCCATATTTTGTCACAAGACAGTCTAAAAATGATAGGCTGTTATCTGACTCGCTCTACATAGTAAATATAATACAGTTGTGCTTGTTGTTCACATAGTTTAAGAACAACTCAGCGAGGTCGAGGTGACGAAAAAGAAAAAAATTTATGATCTACACATCTCTTGCAAAATACTGGTTTAAACTTAGCACGTAGTACGTAGCATCAATTCTGCACAAGATAAGCGAGACTAGTGACGTGGATAACGTCCTTATGCTCGTTACTGCATGTCGCAGGATTGAAACAGCTTGTTTCTGTCTCTGGTCACTGGGCATATAGTTTGTGCAAAAAAAAGACTATCGTAGAGCGAAAATTTCACTTTAATATACAAATTTCAACCATAGACGACTAGCGGATCTGAGAGGCTTCGTTGAGAGCTTCATTTCGTGGCGATATCTCGAATAATATTGTATATATACATTCATTTTCATTTTTTAAACCAGATATCTCATGAATACATTTACATATACTATTTATTGGATTATTTCTGTTAAAAGTGGCATAGCTCGCTTAATGAAATCTATTGAGTTAGTTTCTGGTCGTGGGAGCGTTAAATGCGCAGTGGGGCACATTACGTACTCATGGCACAAGATTGAATTGCCATCACCATAACACAAATTGTTCGAACGGCATGAAGTATTCTAAGATGATAACCAGTTAATATGACACTCATGGTCAGGGTTAGATATACAGATGAAAATTTGCAGGTACACGTCAATATAATCATATTTGACTAATGGCTCGATACCGTATTCGCAATGCAAATGAAATGTATATTGTTCGGCAATTATTAATTTTGCAACGAATTTGATATAATCAAGTGCGAAGCATGAATGTATCGTGTAAACCTGCGAATTGTTTATTGCTGTTATCGTCTGCTGCTGCGCTGTAGTGGTCTTCAGATACAATAAAATGATTTACACAGCTTCCAGTCTGAGAAATAATAACAAAGGAAATCTTGGAATAACACCACACTGTTAACGCAGTGACGCCGCACTCTCGTTGATAATGGAAGTCAGTTCAAGATCAATCAGACAAGATCAGTAGCAGCTCTGAACGTGCTGGAAATGCAGGAAAGACTTCACCCATCTCAAAATTTAGTTATAAAATTAGCGTAGGTAACTTAGCTAACGAACATCTAAACTGTTAGGCTATGCAGTTCAGTATCTCAACAGAGCAGGGTGGGATGCACAAACGATCGTGACGCTAAAGAGAAATTTCTCCCTAAAACTGCCTAAATGGCCTTTTCCTGAGGACAACGTAAGTCCACCAAATCTCCAATGCATAAAGCAGTCTCAAAGGCACTTATCCTCTATTTAGGTTCTCCTGCGTCTAAATGCTCAAGCTCCTCCTCTGTCCGATATCGACCAATCACAGCGCTTGTTACATGAGAAATTGAAACACGAAATTAAAATACTGAGGAGTCAGCTGATTGCTTCTATTGTGGGTGTCTGCTCTGCAGACCTGTTTCGTTGCTTTTGAAACCTACTACACATTATACTCCAAAGAACAATGAGATAATGGATAAAAAAATCAATTTGAATATAGAGACAGTTTCTTTACATCGATTTTTTTGGCAAAGCGCAGGCTGCAAATGAATACTGGGCGGCTGACAGCTGTCGGAAATGGAGCACCGTATAATTTTAAGCTGTGTTTTCGCAAATCTAACTATTACTTGAGAAAGTTCATTGAATAGACAGTCAAGATTTGTGAACAGTTCTTTCCGGTATGCAGTGCAAAATGTCTGAAGACGTTTCATTTTCAGCTGTTCTATGTGAGTCAAAACGTTTATGAAAATATCAGCCTAAGCTCGTTTCGCTCCTCCTCCCTTGTATAGAGAGCATCGCTCTTAGAAGCTGTGCACTGAAGTTTTCTAATATTTTCAAGTAAACAAAGAAAGTTCGGACACGTCATACTACCCACTGAAATTAAATAACTATTGTGTGAAACCAGTTTCATATGCGGCCTAAGACATTGAGTAAATTTAAAAATTACACCAACGAAGTTCACAGGTAGCTGCCGGAGCCCGGAGGCAAGTTGCCAGAGGTGCGAAAAAAATTTCACTGCATATACACTTACACCGGAAATAATAGCTTTATCTCAGAATTGACCATATCTCCGCTATTTGGCTATAAATTTCAGTGAAAATTTCAAAGAAAGTTAACTTATGAAGCTTAATAGTGTCTGTAATTTTTCAAAAGGCTACAATCGTGCTCGTTCAAGAAACATTACGTTTTTTTTGTCAGTTGTACTAATTTCACTGACCGGCAGTAATAGCTTTTTGACTAAAAAAATATTCACAGTTTTATATCACCAAAGGAGCAAGAATGAACTACATAAATAAGAATAATATGTATTAAACAAGAAATCATAAATGAAAAGTTTACAACGACTGAAAAAAGGTCTTATTTGCCAACATGACTCAAATGACGTTTAATAACTTTAATAATCCTTGAATCTTTGCATTGAGTTAGTTTCTTTATTGCAGAAGGTGGAACTGCCCTTGCTGCTGCAGCAGCAACAGCATCCCACAGGACAGATTTTGAGTAGTACTGCCTTCCATTTGCGTAAAGGGGTTTCTTTGCTTCAAAACTTGATTTTCATGCATGATAATGCGCCTTCTCACTCTGCCAGTACTACCACAGCAATTCTGGACTCTTTAGGGTTCCATGGAGAGAACTGATGGTTTGGCCACAGTGCTCACCTGATCTAAACCCAATTGAAAACTTCTGGGCCTTTCTGAAAAGGGAAATTTACGCAGATGGAAGGCAGTACTACTCAAAATCTGTCCTGTGGGATGCTGTTGCTGCAGCAGCAAGGGCAGTTCCATCTTCTGCAATAAAGAAACTAACAGGATGCATAGATTCAAGAATTATTGAAGTTATTAAACGTCATGGGAGTCATGTTGGTAAATAAGACTTGTTTCAGTCATTGTAAACTTTTGATTAATGATTTCTTGTTTAATGCATATTTTTCTCATTTCTGTTGTTCATTCTTGCTCCTTCGGGGATATAAAACTGTGAATATTTTTTTCTAGTCAAAATGCCATTATCGCCGGTCAGTGAAAATAGTAAAACTGAAAAAACGTATTTTTTTCTAAAACCAGCGCGATTAAAGTCTTTTAAAAAATTACAGACACTATAAAGCATCATAAGTTTAACTTACTTTGAAATTTTCACTGAAACTCATAGCAAATAGTCGAGATGTGGTCAATTCTGAGATAAAGCTATTATTTCAGTTCTAAGTGTACATGCGGTGAAATTTTCTTCGCACCTCTGGCAACTTGCCTCCGAGCTGCACTACCGTCGTTCACGACACCTTGTGTGCGTGTTTGTGTACGCAGATCGTGTGCGTGTGAGCGGCGTTCAAGTTGGCGTGCCGCGCTACTCGCTGTATCGCTGATTAAGTTAGGTTACCTAAGCTTAGGTTAGGTTAGGTTAGGTAAGGTTAGGTTAGGTAACGTTAGGTAAGGTTAGAAAGGTTAGGTTGGGTTAAGTTGGGCTAGGTTAGGTAAGGTTAGATTAGGTTAGAAAGTTAGGTAAGGAGGTTAGATTAGGTTAGGTAAGGGTAGGTTAGGTTAGGCTAGGTTAGGTTAGCTTTGGTAGTGTTTATTTTAGTGGCGGCGCGCTCAAGAAGCTTACTTGAACGCAAAGGTGTCGTGAACGACGGTAGTGCCTCCGGGCTCCGGCAGCTACCTGTGAACTTCGTTGGTGTAATTTTTAAATTTACTCAATGTCTTAGGCCGCATATGAAACTGGTTTCACACAATAATCATTTAATTTCAATGGGTAGTATGACGTGTCCGAACTTTCTCTGTTTACTTGAAAATATTAGAAAACTTCAGTGTACAGCTTCTAAGATCGAGCGATGCTCTCTATATAAGGGAGGAGGAGCGAAATGAGCATAGGCTGATATTTTCATAAACGTTTTGACTGACATAGAACAGCTGAAAATAAAACATCTTCAGACATTTTGCACTGCATACCGGGAAAAACTGTTCACAAATCTTGACTGTTTATTCAATGAACTTTCTCAAGTAATAGTTAGAATTTTTGCGTAAACACAGCTTTAAAAGTACACTAGCGGGCAAAATAAGAGAACGATTTTCATTTTTTGAAAATAAAGGTTAACCATATAGAGTAGGTTAATGAATTTTTGATGGGGCCCTAAGGAATGTATTTAACATATTTCTACAAAATATCAGGACAAACATAACTATATTTAATACATTAGAGCAATCTAACAAACAATAACAAAAATTGAACAGTGCAATAGAAGAGAACGGTCGTCTCTAAATACAATTTTACAAACAAATAACATGGAACAATGGTCAATTTTAGGTTTAGAACAATTAGTATGGAGTGCTAAAACCTTTATTTTCAATAACTTTAGCAATGCTAATGTGGGGCAGGACATCACAAGTTTCTTACGAAACTCTGTAGTTATTTTTTTCCATTTCTCTTAAATTTTAGTCCACAGATCCTTTATTGTTGATGGTTGTCGTTCTCTTACATTGTCACCTATAATTTTCTATATTTTTTCAATAGGATTAAGGCCCGGGCTTTGGACAGGCCACTTCATGACTTCGATACTCTCTTCCGCAAAATATTCCTTCACTTTCTTTGCAGGATGGCACGGGCCATTGTCCTGCATAAAAATTGCTGGCTGGTTTGGTGATGATCGTAGAGATGGGATAACATATTGCTGAACAAGATAGAGACACACACTATTAGCATTGACAGTTTCTTTAATGGCCACCAACGGCCCACCTTCAGATGAAAGCATGCCCCACACCATTACGCTACCCCTCCATGCTTACAGATGTTTTGACACATTTCGGGTTCAGCCTGTCACCTGTTGAACGTCTAACATACCGTCTGCCATCAGATCCAACAAAATTAAATTTACTTTCGTCGCAGAAATGCACTCTTTCCCAATCTTCATCTCTCCAAACGATGTGCCTTTCCGCATATTCAAGTCTTGCTTTCTTTTTCTTCTTACTGATAAGTGGCTTAGTGGCAGGACTGCGTGCCTTTAACCCACATGCATTGAGGCGACGAGAAACTGTATAGCGAGACACTTCTATGTTGTTATTGACCTTAAGCTTTCTGGAAATTCCCGCTGCAGTTTCGAAAGGATCCTTCTGGGCATAGCGTTTCATAATCCTATCAACTCGTACGGTAGTTTTTCGAGGGCGGCCTACAGATACCGGTGATTCCAGCTGTTTCCTTTCATCACTGAGCTTCAAAGCACGAGAAACAACGCTCTTGGATCGGCTTAACTCTCTTGATATGGCCGAAAGAGTCTTTCCTGAGGACCTGAGCTTAACAATTTCTTCCCGCAGCTTAGGAGTAACTTTCACGCGAGGTGCCATGTTTCTAGAATGGTGTAATCGTAAAAGTGGCAGTTCTAGAAGTCATCTATACGAAATTGAATGTTGCCAGATGAGCGGGGTAAATGTGAGAATGTTTTAGAGACGATCGTTCTCTTATTTTGCACTGTTAAATTTTTGTTATAGTTTGTTAGATTGCTCTAATGTATTAGATCTAGTTATGTTTGTCCTGATATTTTGTAGTAATGTGTTAAATACAGTCCTTAAGACCCCACCTCCACCTCCTTGGTGGAGGTAAAAATAGGAGGGTGTACGTCTCCATTGGATCCAGCCATGTTAACTGGACTCATTTTGAGACAATAGAACGAGGATTTGCTCATGGAACGTAAAACAGCTGTCTGAACGTTAACAAACAGCTAATGATGCAGTTTAAGTAACTGACGTGCTGCATCAATCGCCACGAAAAACGGGCTGGAAGAGGTGTAATTTAACTAGCCAAGATTCACAGGATGGTACACCAACTGTCATCTTTCGCCTCGGATGCGGATGTAGTGGATAGATTATAGGCTGAGGTTGTGGGAGTCGATGGACAATTATGCCCAAACTCATACTGTGATTTTTTAGAAGATGTTCTTTCATAGTTACTGTACTCATATGACGAGATTCTGGGAGTGATCTTGAAATAGTTATCAAATGCGTGTGGTGAGGTTCTGGAAGTCTCGCTGGATAAGTTACGGAACCCGTGGGAAGTATAACTGCTGCGGTTCGTGCCGGAGAGCTCTCTAGAAATGGTCACAACGGGACGATATTGCCGCGAAATAACAGGCCTGCTGTCTTCATAGGACGATGAAGTTCGATAAACTGACTGCTTAGCTCTATGAGCGGATGCAACAGCTCTAGCGATGTGCTCTTCTGCTTCGTATTCATCCCAGTCATAGGGGCATTCCATGTTCTTGGCGGTATTAAACTTGTAGCATTTGTAGGAATGGTACTTGACGATCTGACCATCTCTTCTTGTGCTCGTATTGGAGCCATAGTTGATAGCGTTCGCATTTGAGTGATTGTTGCCCTGTGGAACACAATTCTGCTGGAGCCATCGACAGCCTGCGTCATCCACTTCTATGGCAATTTGCAGTTCATGACGTCCACGGTTTCTATCGTTTTGACAATGATCAACATACTGATAACCTGACCGTGTCTTCAATAAAGGAGACCCCTCATCATGCAAAGCAATTCTATTCATGACATGATCATAGTTGTACCTAGTAACGACTACCCTCGTGAAGCTCCTTGCATTGTATATCGCCTGGTCAATGAGGTACAAGTTTGGACCGAAGTGTCGGAGTACATCCGTCCAGTCGATGACGTACGTAACGTTACCATAGAAGTTGTGCTGAGACATCGGCTGGCAGGGGGCGAACCACAGCACCTGCACAACAGAGAGTAATGTAGGAAAAGTTCTCAACAATCATGTCTTGTAAGACTGCGTGCATTAGAAACCATGTCGGACGCACATATCTACTCACGGTGCGTCTTATAAATGGCACTATTATGATGGCTGTCCAGGAGGAAATTCATAGTCTGCAGGAGATAAAATACAGATAATGAAATTCTACGGAGAAATGACGGAAATCCCTTATTAAGAACTGTAACATTTTCCTATTATTTCTGAATTAATTTATTTAAAAATATCATGCCGCTATATATATATATAATCGCTGCTGAACAGTTTTTAAAAATATCTTTATTTACAAATCTTAATATGTCATTCATCAAGATGTACGAGGTTAACAAGACTGATCAAGTTGATACTCATTAACAGTCAGTTAAGTCGTCTTGACTACGCTACATAATCATGCGCTTGGGGGCACGTTCGTTTGGGCAGAAAAAGAAGCCTTCGGGGCTAGCCTTGTCCGAAACTGCAGACAGAAGCTTTGCCATTGCCATTTTTAATCTCGTTGTAGGTGTTAGAAACAAGCCGATTATGTTAAGCCGACTGAAATCTCCGTTTTACGGAGGAGGAAGAGGAGTGGATTCTGAGAAGTTCCACTGATAACAGACTCAGGATTAACGCCTGAAATCTTAAACAACCGGTTGATGTACCGGGGCACTTTGCTGAGCTTTCGAACAAGTCAAGCCTCCAAGACTTGATTTTACTGCCGAATCGAACGTGCCCTTTGTGTCACCATCTCAATAGCTACGCATACTTCCAGATTAGGATTTACCCTCATGTCAAACAAATGGTAGAAAAAAGAACAATATATGACGCCCACGAATTTTTTAAATTACATAGTTTATTTTGTTGTTACGCATATTGCTCTGAAAATTTTCGTCTATATTCTAGATTCTACTGTACCAAGTTTAATAAGCTAAGTCTACTTAATTGGTTTTTACATTAAGGGCGTGTTCGATTAGGCGCCCAAATTAAACTTTCGAGGCTTGAAATATAAAAAATTTAGATAGATATGTGCTCTGGCTTCGACCCATAGAAATGACGTTTAGGCTCTGACTCTTGATCAGATAATTTTGAGACTTCTAACAAGTCTTGTTCAGTAAATTAGAGATTTTAACTGGCTCAATGTAATAGGTTTGTTTCAAGCACTTGCAACCCGATTCGAAACAACAGGGCCAAAGCTTCTGTCTGAAGTTTCAGAAAAATGAAGCTTCAAAAGGCTCCATTTTGGAGCTTAATTGAACTTCTCCAAAGGGTAAGGTCGATTGGGCAGCGAAATTAAGTTTTTGAGATTTCACTTGTCCGAAGCTTCAGGTAGGTGCCATGGCTGTAACCTATTGGTTAATGTTTAGGCGCTGACCCTTAATTAATTACCTGCGAGGCTAAAAAGAACTCAAAGTAACACCGCAAAACGGATTTTCAGTCGAGTTAACATAATCGGGATATTTCTAAAGCAACACGATTCAAAGTGACGAAGATAAATTTCCTGTATGCAGTTCAGATAGGTTAAGTAGAGTGGGTTTGGCTTAGATCGACGGCGAAGACCTCAAACGCATTGTAGGAGAAGAGGAGCAATTATTTTTAAAAAGGCTATTTGTGGAGATCGGTGGTAGAAGTATTGACGGAAGTAACGCAAAATTAATCTAAATCTATCATTTATGGATCATCCAGATAAAAAAAAATCAGTAAGACAATGAAACCATACACAGATAAGGTCGAAGTTTTAGACTGGTCTTATAAGTTTATCAACTTTGATCCAGTATAAAATTTCTGGACAATTTTATTGAAACGAATTTATTACGATTGACGGCAATTTGAAGGTACAGAAACATTGAAGTCTTTCGTTACAAAATTGTGAAGTGTAATTTCCCATGATGCCCTAGCAAATCACATTGGTTCAGTGCGGAATAAAACGTGTTGAAGTGTTGCTATCGAAAAGGAAGAATTCCAAATACTGAAACTGTTCCAATGAAACTGTACTGAAACAAGTTTCAACTTTCACAAGAACAATTGATATAAGCTATCATAAATTTTACACCTGGCCGGCGGTGGTTCACAGGACTGATTGCAGTAAGTAACACTCCTCGGCTCGAGAGCTTTTGTGGGGTCCACGGCGGTTCTTCTACATGCCGATGTTTTGGAGGCTACAAGTCAGTGAAATGGTAATTAAGGCGTTCATTTCCTAGAATCATTTTCGAAAGTTTCAAGAGTATCTATACTGCTTCTCTTCCACGACTTGGATTTTCGAATGTTCCAAAGCTTACATCATTTAAGAAGGTCACTGCAGTTCTTTTTTTACGCCAAACGCAAGCACCATCTGAATTCGACGAGTTACCCCGAGATCTTTTGCCAGGAAGAAGTTTTACTGCCTGTAATAAAGTAGCTGGTGTGTAGCGTCAAGTATTAGTGCTGCATGGGGTGGAGTTCTATTGGAAGGATAAACCATATAATGTGCTTTGATTAGTTGAGTTTTAACGCAGATGTGAAACACTCAAGCTCCCAAAGGTGATGCTGAATCATTTTTTGTGAAGTACTAACCGACTTTAGTAGAAGTATGAGTAACATTCAGCTATTTCTCAGCGAGCCGTTTGGAACTTTCCTACAGGGATAGTGAAAGTATGAAGAGCTTTGTGCTTCACTGTTGTTGAGGAGATCAAGATGCCAAATAAGGGTGAACACTAAACAATCAACTGAAATGAAATAAGAGTGCAAAATGGTGGGGGGAAATATTATATAAAGAAACATGATAAAACACTTCAAAGAAATCTCCACAACGGGATTAAATACGTCGCTTCATAATCTTACTGTGTCTATTTTACATAACATCATATTTGTATTTCATTAGCATTTGTAAAATTACCCCATGCTGCGCAATCTCAAAGCTACGAACAGGAAAAGCTTCAGTACAGATACATTATTTTAACGGGCTTAATGATTCGCAAAACACCTAAAATGGGAAAAAGAGTAATCAGTCAACCCTTGCTCCTTATGATGTAGTTGCTTCTGTTCAGAAGTTATGCTACTAAAGCATTTTAGACACAGCTCTCCCTCATACGGTTACGTGCACTTACTTTATGCACAAGCCTGACTTTGCTCTTGTTCAACTGCTGCGGCACCAACATTTGTTTCTCCTGCGCCTCTATAAAGTCATCGTAGTGGACCGAGCGGCCGACTGCTGAGAGCTCCTCGTACTCCGGGCAGTCCAGATCCCTCACGGTGCCGAAGCTTCTTGCATACTTGGCATTATTGGTGGTACCCATTTTACTTACAGCCTGCCCTGTGTGAGTAGAAAAAGCACTGTTAGGTTAACCATCACTGGTACATCATAACAATAAAACGTTGTAAAGTTCTAGTTTCACAATCCTGCGAAAAGAAGTGAAAAAGGCTGCCGGGAAAACTAAAATACCACAATAAAGTCTGTTGAGTCTGTTTCGTCCCTGCTTCAATATGGGGATAAGTTACCAGAAAATTCGACCCTCGAATCAGCAAACGCCTGCAGATGTTGATGAAATGAATGGGCGCAGTGTAAAATTTATGATCTTTCAGACGCTGCTAATTAAGCAACAGTCCACGTCTCAGCGCGTAAATAGGTAGTTTAATTAAAGGTGACGATTGAAGCGATGGAGGATGAGGAAACTTATTATATGAAAAATTTCGTAGTAATGGGTTGCAGGCATTTTCATCAGGGAATTCCTCTCTTTGGAGTACTTCTACATTATCCTTTAGATAGTTTGTATACTTAAATAAACAATTCACCGTGCATATGAGCTTGGAGCGGAAATAGCAGTGACTTCTTCAAAAGTGAAGATACAAACGTGTAAATTGCTGCACATTTTCATTTCAAACGAAAAAGACTTCAGTTGTAGGAGCGATTATGTGTAATAATTCCTAAGGTTTTTGGGGCTGAAAGGTTAGTATTTCGTAAAGATGGCGGGAATTTGCATTTCCGAAAAATAGGGAGAATTCAGTACCTTACTTCTTTTAGTTTCAATTTGTTCAACTCACATGGTAGCGTGACTTAC